>JARYGA010018686.1:0-89273 GCA_030545235.1 Helianthus tuberosus | reverse complement strand
ATGTAAGCTCGTTTTCTCCCAGCTTTATCACGCATCCTCTGATGACTTCATTCGTTTCCACTAGCTTCCCATTAGCCAGTTCAATTGAGTACGGAATGTCTAACTTACTAGCAGTTAACCTAAGTATTTTCTTAAATTCTAGTGATACAAAACTATAGTCGACACCAGTGTCATAGCATAGTGTAGTAAGTAGGTAATATGCGTATGTAATAACACAATAACTCATAACATCCCATGTCATAGCATAAAATAATCCAACAACGCATGTAAGTCACAATCAATGTAAGTAAGTAATCATCCTAGTCTTCCCAAGATTATCCCACCCAGTCTCTAAGACTAACTTCCTAGTTTCTCAAACTAGCTCCCTGGCCTCTAAGACCAAACCTCCCAGTCTCTAAGACTAAACATCCCCAATCTCTAAGATTGAATCCCTCAGTCTCTAAGACTGAACCTCCCCAGCCTCTAAGGCTGTACTCCCTCAGTCTCTAAGACTGAAATAAAATTTTGAACGTGTATTTGTGCCTTTTGTTTGTAAAAATGTTTGTACCCTGGATCTGGACGTTTCGTGTATGCAATTGTAAAAATGTTTTCGTGAGAGCCCTAGTGATCATAGTCTAGACTCGAGAAAGAATCCTAGTTCGCTATGATCGAGGCTCTGATACCAAGCTGTCACACCCTGGCTTTTGCGGAAGCGTGGGTTTATTTGGTGTGACTTCTTAATACCATAGCAACAATCACAACAATGCTATATGATAAAAATACGAGATGTTCATCCATTAAAAATAGTGAGAAAATACCACAATATCATTGTTTAGAAACATCGACATTACAAACCACAAATTATTTAAAACATTTTCATAGGACACCAAAAGACTTTAAATAAGACGAGGTTTAGAGATATGTAACCCGTCCAGGAATAGGTTACACTTCTCAAACTTCACAACTTTGGATGACATCTATTTATCCAACGCAGCTAGACACATGCATACCCTGCCAGATCCTGCTAGTTCCCTGAAATACATGTAGTTTGAAAAATCAACAAAAGGTTGAGCGAGTTCATGTAAAAGTGAGTATGTATAAACCTTCAAAGTATGAATAAACGTCCCTGGTATGTAGCAATAAGGAAAAAGAGATCACCATTAGGTTGCAAAGCCAATGATATGTGTGAAGTGATGCAGGAAGACTCAAACCTAGCAAATTTGTGCGTCGGGCTCAAAGTCACCCCATGGTCCGTACTGTGGACTCAGGAGCTGGGCTCGCTACACCCAAATAGATCTACCGCTCATGACCCTCGGTCCTACAACGAGGATTAATGGCCTTAAGTTCCACCTACCCACTCACATGATCTAAGTAGTAAACCCTCCTTAAGCTAACCATACCATGTATAAAATGTCTGTAATAATTGTAACATGTATTCCACCCCCGAAGTATAAAACTGAAAACTGTTAAGAGAAAAGGGGGACATGAACTCACATTATTTTGCAGGCGATTCCGAATACGCAAGTCAAGATTAAAGTGTCTGATAATAAGGACTCAAAGTTGTCCTAATGAATCGTACAAGAATAATGTATCAATATTGAGGTCATATAGTGTCGACGAGATTTGTTGAGTATTTATTGTATTTGATAGTGTTTAGATTTACTGAAGGATCTTGTGAATTATTTATGAAAAATATTTGTTTATCATAAATAATAAAATTGTAATAATGTACAATTGATTTAATATAAACATTTGTAATAATAAATCAAATATAATTATATCAAATCTTAATAATTAAAAATAATATTTTTAATTATTAAACTTGAATATTACTGACTTAATATAATTATTAGGGTCTTGGAATCATTTTAAATAAATAAATGAATTAAAATGATTATGATAACAATAAATAAGTTTATATAAGTTTAATTATCTAAATAATTAAACATAATAAAAATTCAGATTCTAAATTTATATAAACTCAGAATAGTGCATCTTTTGTCATAAGAATAATTTTGGATCAAAATTATATAGTTATATAATTTAATTACATTACATTAAACTATATAAATAAGTATAAATACTGATTTATTTATATAAATATCAAATTTACATAAAATATCAGTAACAAAATTATTTTTATAAAGTTTACCACTCAAAATAATTATCATAAAAATTTCAGTAATTAACTCATGAAAATAAATTTATTATAAATTTTTAAATGTTAAAACTGTTTTTAATTAAATAAAATGGTTTTATAAATATTTTGAGTAGTATTATATTTTTAATAAATACCTCAGTATTTAAAGTAAGTATGATAAAATTTTCGGACTTAAACTGATTATAACCGATTTATTAGAAATTAATGAATAAAACTGTTAAATAAAAAGAAAATAAACAATAATCACTATTTATCATCTTCCCCAAATTCGGTCAAACCAGAAAGTCAACGCATCCAAAACTCGATCAAAACTGGGTTATAATTTAATTAACTTTGGGGAAACATTGTATAAGCATAAATGAACTAATTGAAACAATAAAAACGAACCGGTATTGGCTGGAACGGCGTATCGACTAAATTCCGGCGAGTTTTGAACTCCGGCGAGAGTTTCCGATCGGGTTTCGTCAAAAACAGTATGTTTAAGTGTTCTAATGGGTGTGGAAGATTTGTAAGAGTTCATGGAGCCTTTTATACACGAAAAATTTGATCAAACGACACAAAAATTAGTGGATTAGTCCCACTTTTAATACTTTTTTTTTTAAACAAAAATCCCGATTAGTGCTCGTTTAATGCGTTCTTAGTGCGAATTGTTTAAGGAAAAGTATTATAATCATAATGGGTTAGGTCAAGAATGATGAAGGAAGTGGAAAAATTCGGTTTTGGTCGAAATTGGTGGATTTTGGTCGAAATCCGTAACTGTAGTGCTGTGCATATATTTCAGCATTAATTTTAAAATTAATATAAATATAATACTATCCTAATTAAAACACTTGTTAGTTGGTAGACTAGCTGGTTGGGGCTTGTGTTTGTGGGCGGAGGGTCTCGAGTTCGAATCTCACTTGCGACCGGTTCAACCACATTTTTTGATTAATTTTGAAATATTTACACTTTGGCCCCTCAAGTTTCATTTTATACAAAAACAGTCCCTAAAGTTTCAGAAATTTACAAAATCAGCCCCTGAACTTTCGAAAAATATTCAAAACAGACCCTGAAGTTTTGAAAATATGCAACTATGGTCCCTGAAGTTTCAGAAAATGTCACAAATAGTCCCTGTAATAGTCAGTTAGTTTAACTAACTGGGTTAAGTTTTGAAGAAGGATTCATTATATGAGAACTAACTCAGTTAACATATTTCAGTTAAATGAGTTAACTGAGTTAAGCTTTAAAGAAGAAATCCTTTAACTAGGTTAGGATATTTAGTTAAAAGGAGTTTAAGAAGATCAACTTTAGTCCCTATAGTTTAAGTTTGAAAGAATGACCAATTGAACCTTGTACTTTTAAAACAAAATATATATATTAATTTTCTTTATAAATAAGTTTCAAAAATTACCAAAAGAACCCTAAACTTGTAGTTTGAAATAATTGCACTTTAACCCTCTTATTTATATAGTTTCGGAAATGACAATTTAGTCCCTAAACTTTGTACTTTCAAATAATGACGGTTTTAGTCCTCGAAATTAAAGTAATAACTTTAAGCAAGTTTCAAAGAATGTCGAATAGGTCCCTCAACCTATTGTTTGTCTATGTGTTAGCATTGTCAGCATGTTTCTGAGTTATCCGTTCACTGTGCTAACTGTGTTTTGTGCATCAATTTTATCACTAAAGCTTGTGTGTAATAAATGGAGTGACTGTATAAAATATGATGCATGTGTATGTACGATATAAAAATCATAGAGCAGTTTAAATTGTCAGTTGTAATCAAGCACAGTCATTAAGTACGTAATTAAAATTAATTACAGTACCTGTAATTTTGAGGGTTGTCACACTACCAATGTCACATCCGTTTCGTAAAGATGCAAATGGATTTCGAAAATCAACAAGGTCCTTATTGGGACCTCCACCTGAGTTAACTGGTTGGGATATTTTTGAAGAAGTCTCTAACATCCCAGTTGTCTATGAAGGTGTAACGTCTAACCCAAAGCATAGAGATCCAGAATTTGGCAAAACCCATAATTGGGTAAAGAAAAGCATTTTTTGGGAGCTTGAATATTGGCCCATGTTGTTAATCCGACACAACCTTGATGTAATGCATATTGAGAAGAATGTTTTTGAGAATCTATTTAAAACGGTCATGGATACTTCTAAAACAAAAGATAATGTCAATGCAAGGAAGGATGTGGAAAAGTATTGCAATTGACCATCATTACATCTTTCGAGAAGGGACAATAATAAATTTTCTAAACCAAAAGCAGCATACACTTTAACCAAAACGGAGGTAAATGAAGTGTGTAAATGGTTGAAACAAGTAAAGTTTCCTGATGGCTATGCTTCAAATATTGGGGGATGTGTCAACCTTAAGGACGGTACCTTCTACAACTTTAAAAGCCATGAATGCCATGTCTTCATGCAACGATTGTTGCCTATCGTGTTACGAGGGATGCTACCAAAGGGAATATGGGAATCAATAGTAGAGCTTTGCACATTCTTTCGTGCAATATGCTCAAGGGTTCTACATCTTGAAGATTTACGAAAGTTGAAAAGTAGTATCGTCATAACTATTTGCAAGTTAGAAAAAATCTTTCCACCTGGGTTCTTTGACTCAATGGAACACCTTGTTATTCATTTGGCCAATGAAGCTATTCTCGGTGGTCCGGTGCAGTTTAGGTGGATGTATCCGTATGAGAGGTAATCATTTTTAACTTAATCAAATATCAATATCACATATTAAATGTTAGATAACTACTAACTTTCCAATTGATTTTCTAGGAAGCTGGGTCGATTAAAAAGGATGATAAAAAACAAAGGGAAGATAGAAGGTTCCATTGTCCAGTCTAATCTTGTTGATGAACTTTCTAACTATTGCTCTTTGTATCTTGAGCCGACAGTTCGTGAACCACGCAACTTTGCCCCTAACATTCCTTGTTCTTCAAATACCGATCTTCGGTTAAGTATATTTAAACATCCGTCACGAAGATTATTTGAAAAGGGTGGACATGACAAAATTCTTTCGCAAAAAGACAGCGACAAGGCTCATACTTATATATTACTTAATTGTGAAGAGCTTCTTGAGTCTGTTTGGTTATTTGATAATGAGCTGAGAGATTCATTCCCACACTATGATGAAGCAACCCTTGATAAAATGAAAGAGAAGGAATTTGCTAAGTGGTTGCAAGAGCATGTAAGCATTTTGACTAACCTTTTGTTATATTAATGTTATAGCATTAAAAACCCTAATAACACAGTTTTATAAATGTAGGTTATGAATGTTCCAAATAAGGAACATCTAAGAGACATAGCCTAAGGGCCACTTACATATGTCAAATCTCACAAGGGTTATTTTGTCAATGGTTATAAGTTTCACTCACGAACAGCTTATGATGGCCGAGTCACACAAAGTTGTGGTGTTTGTGTCAAAGGAGCTACGTACAACGAAAATGAAAATGACTACTATGGATTATTAGATGAGATCCTAGAGTTGGAATATCATAGCACCATTGGGCGTTGTGTGGTTGTTTTGTTTAGATGTACTTGGTTTGATCCTGTAAAGGGGGTAAGGGTAGACCCCAAAACTCATATGGTTGATGTTAAACCCACGGCAATAGGATGCATTGATGACCCCTTTATCTTAGCATCACAAGCGCAACAAGTGTATTATACATCATATCCTTCAAAAGCAAAAGAACTAAATGGCTGGTTAACTGTTGTAAAGACGACCCCAAGGGGAGTTTACCAACTAGACCAAGATGTTAGCGAAGTGGAGGACGATGATGATGCGGACGTGGAACATTTCTTTCAAGAGAATGAAAGGGTAGAATGCACGGTTACGGAGGATCTTTTCCCCATTTCTTATATACATGAGAATGGAAGGTTAGAAGAAGTGGAAGATGTCAACGATGATAATGATGATGAAGTTGAGTTTGAAGCCCCACATTTAGTTGACGAGGGTTTTAACGATAATGATGAAGAAGTTCAATTTAACGATGAAATTTTTTAAAATGAAGAATCAAGTGTCAGGTTCGATTATTATATATAAGGGTTAGGTTTTTATTTAGAATTATGCGTAATTAATTTTCTTTCAAAAATAATGTTTTTGTTGATAATTAGTTGTCTAACATTAAAAGTGATTGTAACTAGTTTGTGTTATCTTTAGTCTAAATATTTATGGTTGCTTTTGTTGTAGATATCATGGCACGCACTATGGGTCGAGGTAGTGTTCCAGCTGGTGGTCGAGGTTTTGGTCAAGATGATGGTCAAGCTGGTGGACGAGGTGTTGGACGAGGTAGTAGTCAAGGTAGCGGTGTAGCTGGTAATCAAGGGACTTGGCGTTGTGGTGGTCGAGTTTATATGCGAGGTGGTGGTCAAACGAATAATCGAGTTGTTGGGCGACGTAGTGGTATAGGTAACAGTCAAAGTAGTGGTCAAGTGGGTGATCGAGGTGTTGGGCGAGGTGGTGTTCAATATGGTGATCGAGGTGTTGGTGATGCTGATGACGAGTCTGATTTTCATGTGATGAATTCCCCCACTGAGAGTAGTGCTGGTGATGATGACTCTACTATTCATGTTGCTCCCACGAGGCGGGGAAGCGCTTCCCACGTCCAAGTACCTGAACCAATCAATCGCGAATGGATTTGGGTTGTAGATGGAGAGTAAGTACACGTATATTGTTTCTTTATGTACATAAAAAATGTTACTAATATGGTTTTGTATTCATTGCTTTCATTTTGTAGATTTAGTAATCAAGGGACTGCCACTCGGGTTATTTTATCAAATTTAATAAGTTTGTGGTCCGGTCCATGGGAGAGCTGGAGACATGTTCCTAATGAGCACAAGACATGGTTATTTGAGCGATTCCAGGTGTGTGTACTTAGACCATTCTTATTATTTAACTGGTTGGAACATTTTGTACGTTTATTTAAAGTTTTTTCTTCATAGATGCATTTCCAGTGGGAGGATAAATGGAATGCACGAATTCATAGGTGCTGGGAGAAGTGCATTGCTGGTAAATTCCCTAATTTGTTACGGAACGTACGAAATGATGCTAAAGCTATAGCGAAAGAAAAAGGTAAAAATGTTGTAGAGGATATGACCGATCTTATTGACTTTAAACCAGCATGGATAAGATCTGAGATATGGAAACAAATGCTTGACTACTGGAACACACCTAAGTGGAAAGCAAAGTCTAAAAGAAACAAAGAAATTAGAAGTAGGGCAACTGGAGGCAAACATACCCTAGGATCTCAATCCTATGCGAGCATGAAAAGA
Organism: Helianthus tuberosus; assembly: GCA_030545235.1. Lineage (NCBI taxonomy): Eukaryota > Viridiplantae > Streptophyta > Magnoliopsida > Asterales > Asteraceae > Helianthus > Helianthus tuberosus. The sequence continues at coordinate 81,871 of JARYGA010018686.1, read as the reverse complement.
AAAGCAGTAAAAATTGTTAATTTCCCTCTTATATATATATATATATATATATATATATATATATATATATATATATCATGTAAATATCATTTTTATTAACTTCTAAATTCCACATTTGTAGGCTAAGATACTTGGGCGTGAACTGTCAGTTCATGAAGCGTGGAAGCAATCACACTGCAGGAAAGGAAGTCGACCATTGGATAAAGATCTAAGTTGTAGTAGTTCACTACTTTTGGATGTTGATTCGGAAGGGAACACTCAAGAAGAAAATCTTGTATGGGTTGATGATAGGGCAGAGGAGACTTGGGTAAGTTGATTGATTAGTAAATCCAAACAACATATTTCAAAAAAAAAGTTTATTAAAATGAGATTTGAATAATATAATTATGTGTTTATCCCGTTAGGTTAAATATGATGGTTTGCTTGTGGAAAAGTACGGGAAAGAACGCATTAAACATCCAAAATTTGACGAAGACTTATGGTCACGAGCTGAGGGCAAGAATAAAGGAAAAGCGTACGGGTTAGGCAATGTTAGTGACCCTTGTGTACATAACAGAGAAGACCCTGAGGTATGTTTAATCCTTTTAGACTAATAGTTTTTAGAAATATAAATAAAATTGTTTGCTCTTTGGTATAAGTGGAATCACATACATTAGTAATTTTTGTGCATTTCTGTTTGTTTGGTTTGCGATGTTTGTTTTTTATCGTTGGGGTTGACATTCATATTGAGGAATTTCATATTGATTTGATTACACTTTCTCTACGGGTTGTTTCATACAAAAATTTGCTTTTGAAATTAGGTATAATTTCCTTCTAAATATGTAAACATTTAAAATGTAGCTCACAATTGTATTATGTTTTCTTTGCAACCAACTTGACCCGTTATTACTTTTGTTAGTTCTGACTTCTTGATTCTATTCGTTGGTTGTTTTGTAGATTGAAAAGTTGAACTTAGTTATCAAGGAGCTCCTTAAGGATAATGATGAAGAAAAAGAAAGGTTAGATGGAATTATTGCAATGTTGTTGGCTGAAAAAGAAAAAGATAAAGCGGATAAAGATGCTCTGCTCGAGAGGATGTCACAAATTGAAGCTATGTTAAAGGCTACAGTTCGAAAATAGGCTATAAACACTTGGTTTCGAATGTTTCGATGTTTATCATATTATCATACTTTTGATTGTTTTATGTTTTAGTTGGTATTTTTATTAGAATGTTTTATATGCTTTTGAAACAGAGATGTTTTATATAACTTTGGGATTTCGTTATTTTATTAGACTTTTTATATATTTTTTGGAGTTTTATTGATATGTAATTTTGATGAAATAGCAGGGAGAAATCTGAATCAAAACCCACCAAACAACTCCGTAGCAATGGTGGTGTCAAAAAATGGTGGCTAAATTGGTGTCAAAAATGGTGGCTAAATGGTATTAAATGGTGGTTAAATGGTATTAAAATGGTGGCTAAATGGTATTAATCGGTGGCAAAATGGTGGGAATATCGGTGGCTAAATGGTATCAACGGTGGCAAAATGGTGGGAATATCGGTGGCTAAATGGTATCAAAGCGGTGGCAAAAAAACTCGTCACAACATAGGTGGCAAAAATGGTGGCAATATCGGTGGCTAAATAGTATCAAAGCGGTGGCAAAAAACTCGTAGAAATGGTGGCTAAATGGTATCAAAGCGGTGGCAAAAAAACTCGTCACAACACGGTGTAGAAAACATGTAGCGGTGGCAAATAATTTTGACCAGTTTTGTGGTGGCAAAAATTTGGTAGCAAAATATAAAAATGGTCACAATTTGGTGGCATTAGGGCAATTGACACGGATGTTTTTGTCACCGCATTTTCGGTGGCAAAATGGTGCCAACAAGGAAATTGCTACCGTTTTGTGACCGAATATTTCATAGCAAATACCCTTTTTTCTAGTAGTGGTATGAGTGTACGTAGGATTTACGTACGTGCCCTTCTCAACGCGAGGAGAGTAGCAAGTATGAGTGTACGTAGGTTTTACGTACGTGCCCTTCTCAATCCGAGGACAATAGCAAGTAGTCTAGTAGTGTTGATAATATAAATAGTTATTCGATCCCATTCCCAACCCACCGGGAATCCCATGCCTTAGGAGAGTGAACTCACCTCGGTTTGCTCGGTTTGACCAGTTACGTGTTCAAATTGCTCAAAACAATCCTAACATGGTTTTATCAGTAACAATCAGTGTCGCATTAGTATTAAATCACGTATTTTGTCACATAATACACAGGTTGCACTGCACATTGTTGTCCGCATTATAACAGTTAACCACGACATACATTAATCAAGTTATCACAGTTTATCCCCACAACGTAATGTTCGTACCACATACATGCTTACATAAATCACTATACATATTCGGAATACAAGTTATTTCGCATCACAAGTATTATTTACTAAATAACACTTGACAATTTATTGCATCAACCCTATTAAGGTGCGGCCCACATAATTTCAAGCCTAGTTAAATGTACAGCCTACTCGATAAACAATCCAGTACGCGGACCGTTTCATGCGGCCCAATTAACCAGTCAATAACATGTATGCTAGTGTGTGCATGTGTGTGGCCCGTTCTTAGAATCCATAACTAACATGTGTGAGGTAATATCAAATACTTTTCCACCTTATATGAGAACATCGAACATCATCAACATCAGTCAATTAATACCTCACTAGATCTAAGTCAGAATCATTATCATGCATAAACAATACCAACCATGCATATGTTATTCGACCCATATCACAATCATCCTAGCTATCCACCACCCAGTAACATTCCAACCGATTGATTATATGTCTGATATGTGTAATAGATTTGTGTCACTCGTTTAATAACCAACCATCTTAATCATCATTATCCAATATCAATATTATACCCCATCATATGAAATCATCCCTAAATAATTACCCATTCACAGAATCATATAACAATAGCACACATTAACACAAGTAATTATCATCGGTCTACACATTCCCATACAGTCAACTATCAATAGCACTCATGGACATTAAAATTAAACCTACTGTCACAACTATGAGCCATATACTCTATTAAACTAACCATTTCTGACATCATCATCACGCACACCCCACATAGGTTTAAAACGATTCCACACTTTCATGTATTCATCATCCACTAACTGGGTATTCGTGTAAGTATCCAGACTTCTTTGTGATCAAAGTTAATCATGCATTCATATATACTAATAAAACAACCATACATCATAACCAGATCAAATAATTTAAGGATTAGCATAATATAAGTCTACTAACCAAAAGGGGCTCGACTAAGAAAACTGATGTCTCGAACTACAAGGTCGCCTCGATGGGGGAGGGTGCCTGCCGTCGTGAATGGGGAAACGACTGAAGTTGAGTCCGTCAATCACTTTCAATGGCCGGAAAAAACAAAGGTTAACAACATTAATCATCACCAAAAACATCACTATATACATACATGCGCATATTATCACGTGATTGAACATTGAAGGAGTGGCGGCTGGTTGGTAAACAAACTTCAACTCACACATAATTCTCATATCATTATGGCAGACAACTTTTGGAGATATTGGAGTTGGTGAGAGGACATCATCATCACGCATAGGGAGGAGATATTGGCAGCCATTCACGTGAATATGAAGGAGAGATTATAAAAAGGTCAAAGTGAGAGCATTAGGGTTTTATGTGTTCTGCGTGCAACAGATTACAAGGGTTTTAATATATAGAAGTTGGGCCGAAACCACTCTGGGCCGAGGCCTGTTGTGGCGACGAAACACCATGAGTGACGAAAGTCACCATGTTTCGTTGTGTGTGGGTGTGTGACGAAAGTCACCAGGTTTGATATTTGCTATGCCATTACACGATGAGTAATACTTACACTTTCTTGTATCAGTCAATGAAATGAACAATACACCAATCATTATAACATAACAATGCATTACCACAATAACATAATAACACAGTAACACAGTAACAAATATCACCGTAACACCGTATGTCAATCACATATCAAACGTGCACAATTTTTTTTTACAATGCAAACACAATTATGAAGACACTGGTGTGAAACAAGTAACGTGTTAGGGAAAGAACTTGAAAGTTCAGGTTGTCACATCATCCCCAACTTGAAAGAAATTTCGTCCCGAAATTTAGCACGTAGTTACTGAGGAAGCTAGTTAGGTTGCATGGTTTTCCTGGTTTTCCTGGGGTGTCACATCATTCCCCCGTTGGTTTTGAATTTCGTCCCGAAATTCCGCAGTAGCTTCAGCCTCAGCAGTGGTTGCACTCTTCTCGAACAACTGGGGATACTTGTGTTTCATTTGGTCTTCTCGTTCCCTGGTAAACTCTGGGCCAAGACGGGAGTTCCAACGAACTCGAACAAGAGGAATTCTGGTCTGCTTGAGAACCTTAACGTCTCGGTCTGTGATTTCAACTGGTTCCTCGTCGAATCGCAATTGATCGTCGATTGTGAGCTCCTTCAAAGGAACTATGAGGGTTTCATCTGACAGACACTTCTTCAGATTCGACCCACGGAATACGTTGTGAACTCCACTGGGTTCTTCGGGTAGATTCAATCTGTAGGCCACTTGCCAATTCCCTCCGTGATTTAGAAAGGTTCAACATATCGCGGTTTGAGTTTTGTCTCGTATACCAAAACGAAGTACACCTTCCCAAGGTGAGTCTTTAGGTAGTACTCGATCCCCAACTTGGAACTCGAGTGGTTTCCTGCGCTTTTCAGCGTAGCTTTTCTGACGGTCACGAACCGCCGCCATTCGTTGTCGCATCAGAGCAATTTTCTCTACTGTGTCTACGATGAGTTCTGGGCCAGTGATTTGGCTGTCGCCAACCTCTGCTCAACAAAGAGGTGACCGGCACTTTCGTCCGTACAATGCCTCGAACGAAGCAGCCTGGATGCTGGTGTGGTAACTGTTGTTATACGAAAATTCCACTAAAGGGAGGTGTCTTTCCCAGCCATTGCCAAAGTCGATTACACATGCTCGAAGCATGTTTTCAAGAGTTTGGATGGTGCGTTCAGTCTGCCCATCCGTCTGTGGGTGATATGCTGTGCTCATGTCTAGACGTGAGCCAAGGGTGTTGTGTATTGCCTGATATAAATCAAGTATAGATCAGAGTCAGAAATAACTGGAGTTGGCACTTCGTGCCTAACAGCCGCCTCTCTCAGACGAATATTCACAAGCTGTGAAGACTCGTCAGTTCCCTTGATTGCAAAAAGGTGTGCTGGCTACATGAGGCGATCCACGATCACCCTGGTGATATTGTTTCCGCTCAGAGTTGTAAGTAGACTAGCGACCAAATCCATGGCAGTTTGTTTTTGCTTTCCATATAGGTGTTTCTGGTTGCTAACACTTCACTTTGACTTTCCCACAAGTCAAACATCATTCCCATACCTAGCTAGGTGGGCCTTCATGCCCGATGACCAGTACAAGATTTATAAATCCTAATGTCTCTCCTCAAAACCCAGACGACTAAAATATCAAAGCAGGTGTGCTTTGCTCAACACGAGTTCCCTTCAGTAGCCGTATAATGAGACCCACATTCGTTCCATGAGGTAACGGGTATCGTTCGACCGGTCACAGGTTGCTTCTCCATGCCTCGCATGGGTTCCACTCGAACATCCTCTTCCTCTAGCTCTCGAGTTTGAACAGAGCGAGTCTAATCAGGTAAGTTAGAGTCGATAAAGAGCTACAGAGCTTGTATATGTTTAGGTTTCACAATCGTTCCATCCAGCGATGTCATTACATGCTTCAGCTCTTTCAAACAGCGATACTCGGGAGGCCCTTGTGATCGGTCTAGGTAACGCATTCAGTACCATCCAAGTAATGCCTCCAAGTAAATCCAAAGACCACGGTTTCCACCACCGGTTGAGTCGTGCAGTTCCTCTTGTAACTCCATTATGTAAGTCATCACCCTCTTGTGTTGCGTCGACGTGTAACCGGGACTCTGATTCGAACCATAAGGATATACCACTGAATCACCCATACCCATGGGTAAAGACGATGCTCAGAGCATTGCAAAGTCGGGATTCGAAAGCTGAAAAGACGTCCTCCTGATCTGTCTTTCACGAACACAGCACCCTGCTGTGCTAGAGAGATTTAAGTTGCGCGACCTTCGAAAATCCTGCGATTATCTGCGAATGTATCTAGCGAAACCAAGGAATTGCTGCATCCCCGAAGAAATCTTTGGTGTCGATCAGTTTCTAACAAAAGTATCTCAGTGAGATCCACGTGCATTCCCACTCTGTTGGCTACATGATCAAAATGCATCTCTCGAATGTGACATTTAACAAGACTTCGCACGTAATGGCTCCTCCCACAGAAGCGCTGAGATAAGATACATATGCCACCCATGGTGTTCCATTCTCCTGGCCATGATTAAGAACGTTGTCAACAAATACGGCCGATTCATGTGATCCCTGAAGCTGCTGGTGTGTTGATCAACTCAATGATCATGGTGTACAAAATTGAAATGGCTGCATTGCGTTCGACATGCTGTTCTAAGAGCATTCTCCTCTTGGACTTCCATCTGATAATAGTTTGTTCACTAGCCAATCCTCGAATGGAAGCTTGTTCCTCGCAACTGGTCGACGGGTTGTCAATACGTGGTTGAGGCAAACGATTCTTGACTGTCACCTTGTTGAGTTCTCGATAATCAGTACACATACGAAAAGGCTTCTCTTTATGGGTATAGCGAGGACTCCTTAAAGCGAAAACTCCTGTCCGACAGTTCTTGTAGTTGGTTAAACAGCTCCTGCAACCCTCCTGGTGCAGGACGGTAAAGAGATACGAAGAATCAGGGCTGCCTCTGGCGTGAGATCAAACTGAGAGTCTGTCTAATAGTTGTGGAAGTAAACCTGATAGTTCCTCCCGTAGCATGCTGGGTGAAATCACGAACAATTGGTGGATCCTCGATCCTCTTTTCCTTAGCCTTGACACCAGTAACGAGTGTTATCGATCATAGCGGGATAATCCTTCCGTGGACACTTCTGGCCTTCACTGCTGAAATGATGCTAACCTTTGCACCACTCTGACGCGTTAGAACAGATAACAATCCTCCACTAGGAGAGGGATACATAGAATATTCTCTTCACAGGGTACATCTATCAAGAACAACAGAAGAAAGGTCGATGTCGAACACTTTTCCCACAAGGTCGAGTTTGCATCCCAACGATCATATGAGGTTTCCATTGTCTTGTCATCAGGTTCGGTTTCAAGAAGCATCAGGATTAAGCAGAATAGTGGCAAAATGATTAGTCACCAAGAACACGTAGGCCACCATGTTGTTATAATCCCGACGTCGCCCACGCCAATCCCTAATGCCCCTCCATGAGCCTCATTTCCCGTGTTGTTGTACTCGTTGCGAGGATTTCCAGTACGGTCGTCGTTCCCTTGGTTGTTATCGTTGGATTTAACATCAGCCACTCCATGCCGTAGGCACCTTCACTTCCCATACCTTTGGTTACTCTTACAAATACCTTGTTGTTGCCGTGACTGTTGCCTCTAATGCTGTTGTTTGAAACGGAGCCCTACGACCTTTCACCAACAAGGTCCATCCTGTCACATTCCCGTGCCACATCCTAAAGCGTTACTCATTGTGCTAACAACTACACACTCCATACTACAGTCGATTGTCATTGCCGATGTCCCGATGGATTCGTAAGGGTTGACCCTCATAAGTCGCTTAGGATTCGGTGGAAGTCTAATTGCTGATGTTCGCTGCCAGTAATCAAAGTCGTTCTAATACTGAGGTTGGTGAGGCTCATCGCTCATCCTCCAGTCCATCGGTGTTACGAGTAAGTCGAGTAATACACAATATGTTGCGGGAGTGTTGCAGAAGTGATCGCACTTCAGAATCCAAGACGTCAAGACGTTACGTTCCAGCAAGCGAGAAAGATGTCGATCAATCATTTGACGCTGCGTCATCCAACACATGGGCGCTCGTATAAGCAACTAACGTTCTACACGGTTTACTGAGTTCAGATGGGTGTTCAGGTAACACTCGATAGCATCAAGTTCCGAACTGATCCAAAGGTAAATGAAAAGTTCACGTTTGAGTTTGAGTAGGGGACAATTACTGCTACGACCCCTATAGGTTTGTTATGTTTCATAGTGACCAAATAACGGGACGGAACCCCTTTTCCACTCGTTAAGCCTCACTAGGACTCACATGCACCCCACATTATTATTATGTGTGCACCCACAATAATATTGTGATTTAATGCTCATCTCAGCTCCTCTTAACTCATGTCAAATGGTTCCCCAAACTCGAGTAGCAATTAGAGAGTGTCACGAAGCGTAGGTCATGAAGATTTAGGGAATTACCACCCTATCAGTCTCATAATACGTGCAAGTGTACATGAATTCATATTGTTGTGCTAAACGTGCAATCACATGCAATATCGTATGTAGGTGTTCACTAGTTATGTAGTACAATGTGTATATGAGAGACGATCCTTGCAATCTGGAGCTGAGTGTCATGGTCATATTCACGTCTTTAGAACTGTCCGGTTATAGTCTGGTTTTACAAAGCATTTTTTCCCTTTTTAAATAAAACCAAGTTCGCAATAACCAATGTGTCACACCCCAACCAATGGCGGAAACATCGGGATGAGACGAAGTGTGAAGATTGCTCGAGACATCATAACGCTAATTGTGACAATAGAATTAAAGATAAATTGATTTCTTTCATAAATAAATGTTACAATACATGAAAGTTGAAATACAACATGTTAAATACAAGAAAAACCATACGATAACAAATATGACATTTATACAATGTATTTGACCTAAACGTCTATATGTGTATCTAGGCATCAACGCTACTTCATTTCATAGCATCATCATCCTCAACCTGTAACATGTTTAAAATAAAGTTCAATGCAAAGCAAAGGCGAGTATACAAGTTTGGTACGTACATAGCAAAAGATAAGTTTTGAACAATTCCTCATAGCAAGCATGTGATTCAAGATAAACATAAAAACATGGTATGTGTCTAACATATCAAACCAAGAAAACGCAATATGCTCATGACATAACCACAAGTTACGGGCGGCGGGTCGTTAATCCTATAGCGCTACATATGTCACGGTTTGGCTCGTACGAAGTTAATGATAAGTTCAACACATAAGTTTCACCCAAGTTTAAAGTATCAAGCCATCACGTATACAAGCATGTTATAGGAATGTTCATGTGTTTAAGCAAAAGGCCCCTTTTCATAGCGCATGTCATCATTTCGTCGCTATGAAACGTCCATAAGTTTACGCAAAATGTTCATGTGTAAGTCTTTGATAAGTAAACATGTTACACCCCAAAAGTGATAAAAGTAAAAGGGGAATGCGAGCATACTCACAAAGTTTGCATATGCTTTCCAATTATCCAATTATTGACGAGTTGATGTGGTTAAAAAATTGAATGTGTAAGGGTTAAAGTTCAAGTATGCTTAGAGTCGAGATTCGGTGTTTAAAACAACATAAAAGTAAAATATGAGAATAACATGTGAAAATAATCATCTTCAACACCTAACACTTGTATGACACTTGGTAACCACAAGGGTTATGATAATGTTTTCATGAGTTGAACACCCATAAGAATCACAACAAGGTTTTGGTTTTAGATGATGTTCTACTACTTTAACATATAAACACAAGTTCAACATCAAAGGTTCGAATGAGTGTATATATATATCTAGGTTACATATTATTTAGTCCAATAATCCAAGTAGGAGGTAGAAGATTAGGATCTTCATTTAGGCACCTCGAGTTATCATAGATGTCATGTATGGGGTAGGAAGAACTAGCTTCTGTTTAGGAACCCCTTGAATGTTCACCACTTCACTTGATGTAAAAACAACCAAGGAGGGTCACGAACTAGGATTAGTACAATAATATAAATAATCTAATCTATGAGAAATCATCAAATCATGTGAGGATTGTATGTAGGACAACCCAAGTTGTTCCATAATCACTCATTCATCAAGAACTAAGCTTGAACATGACTTGTGGGTGAAATACCCTAACAAAACAGAAAGTATTTGAGGTTTTAACCTCTGATTTAACATGTCTCAACCTTGTTTTTAAGCTTAACTAACCATAGATGAGGTTATAAGCATTAGGACATAGGTTTGAGATGAGAAAACTCAAGTTTGGTTAAGTTTAACAAAGATTTCATGAAAGCACAAAAAAATCAGTGGACTTTGGAGCCTTTTTTCCGGAGTTCCAGGGACTTATTTACTGTGAAAAACCCATGGAATCGAAGGTAAGGAAAATCCAAGCACATAGGAAAAAGAATTGACCAAAACGGATAAGAAATGAAGAAGTTATGCCCATTTTCGTGAAGCTTGCTGAATCTGGCCGAACATGGAAACTCAGCTACGGTTTTGAGATGTTTTTGAAGTGTTTAAGGGTTGTAAAAATGGTAGAGAGGCTGGACATAAGTTGGTATTTATAGGGAATGATTAGGGTTTCAATGGGTTGGGCTTTGGAAGTGTTTAGAAGGGGTTAACCCATTAAACAAGCCCACAAAACTCAATCATATGGGGCTGAATTTTTGTTGATTTGGGCTGCCATATTTCTTTATTTATTTTTTTATTTTTTTACATTATAATGAGTAATTTTGTTAATTAAGTTGTGTAATAATATGCAACAATGTTTCCCCTAACTTGTAACAAGGTATAATATGAAATAAAACATGATTTAACTAAGTAAAAAGTGTGATGTATAAGTATGTAATATGTTTGTAAGTGACAAGTATATGTCACATATTAGATGATTAATCGTTGTGTAAATACGCATATTATTAGGGGGTTTTTTAAGTGTCAACAATTTAAGGACAAGCATGGAAACATATCACAAATAAGTACCGTATGCGTATGAATTACGAATAAGGATTCGATGTACAATGAATCCGACGTATGAGTATGTATGAATATGTAGAATGTGAAAAGAAATACGAATTTTATTTATGATCCAAGTATAGATTTTACATCGCTTTTAATGAAAGAACGATTTCAAGACTACGAAGTTTCCAAAAATAGTTTTACAAACGATGGTTTCTAAATTTAGGAAGTATGAAAACGCGGGGCGTTACAGTCTCCCCTCCTTTAGGAAATTTCGTCCCGAAATTTATTCAAGAGGTAGACTTGAAGAGTTTTAGTAAAAATTTGAGACTTGAAATTTTTGAAATATTTTGAAAGGCACAAAACTTTGGAGAATGTCAAGGTAAATTTGTGAGTGAGTTTATTGCCAAAAATAATTTGAGGTGTCTGACATAGTTGAAAATATGTAGGTGTGTATACAAGTGAAGTGAGTCTAACAACTTTGAGTAACTTAAATTGGCGACGTATTTAAAAGGTGACTTATTAAGAGAGAAAATGTTGACAAACGGTTTGTATTTTGATGGGATGTGGTAACGAAATCACATTTGTAGAAGATTGTTTATTGAGTGAAACGAGAAGGTTTAGCACTTTAAATAAAGCTTTATAGGTATACTAAGTACAGTTATACAAGAATCCAGAATAGGAAGACTATTTTACAGGTAGCGAGGTAAGTTAGGACTCGAATGTTTAAACAAGCTCGATTGCGAACGAGGTTTGTATGAACTAAAAGGATAAGGAGAATAATACGAGTATAGAATGAACGAATGACTCTTAGAGAGTACCAGTATGAGAATAGCATAAGTGTTGGATAGATGAACGTAGTGTGTTAAGGATGAAGTCTCGTCATGGATAATCGGATATAATGCGTTTGTGAGTTGTGTGAAGTTGTATTAGGTCCAAAAGGTCTGCAAAACACTGAATTTCTCATGGTACGTTTTACGAGAGTTTGGTAACATGGTGAAAACACTTATATATAGGAAGTACCTGCGGGGTATCCACCACGTTTTGACCATATTACGTCCATTCCGTATTCGGTGTCATGTTATGTTCCGTGTCTTACCATACACAGTAGTACACTCTATGGTTCTCATACGCCTATCACTATAATCCCGTGTGCACCCGTGATTATATTGATCGTCGCCTGATCCACATAGCTTGTACTAGTTGTGTATGAATTGGGGTATCCATAATTTGAAAATTAAGAACGTGCACGTGTAAGAATGTAGTATGTAAGCAAGTCCATGCTTAAGTATGTATGGGACCCACGCAAGCGAATCACTCGGATTACGCTCGCGTATGGGTACGAATGTATGGATCATGAGTATGAATGAAAGTGTGAGCATAAGTATAAGTTTAGGTATGAATAAGCACGCAAGTATGTGTATCGACATAACACGTACGAGTAGTATGTGTATATGTATAAGCACGCAACGTATGAGTATAAGTGAAAACATGAAATATATGAGTATAGGTAAAGTCATGAAACGTATGAGTATAAGTAAAACATGAAACGTATGAGTATAAGTAAAACATGAAACGTATGAGTATAAGTAAAACATGAAACGTATGAGTATAAGTAAAACATGAAACGTATGAGTATAAGTATGAATACGATTATAGGTATAGGCATAACATCACGGATTTAGGTGTATAGGATCGTCCAAAAGGTTAAGTATGTAAATACGAATGATTATAGGTGAAAGGTAGAATATAGTTGCATATGTAAAAGGACATAAGGTACTCATTGGTTAAGCTTAATGCATTTTGTAATAAATGGAAATGCTACTTTGTTTTAAAAGAGTTTACGAAGTCCAAGGATGGTCGGTCTCCAAGAAGTCTTCTTGCCCACGTGTTTTGGTGAATTGGTAAAAAAAAGTTTTCAATCAAAAGTAATTTCATTTCATTAAACAAGAAGTTATGAATTTAGGGGGTTCTTGTGAAAACGAGGATCCTTAGAAAAGAATTTTAGCAAAAGGACTTTGTGATTGTTAAAAGTTCTAACAAATGATTTGTTGATGTGAAAGAATCTTTGGTAAAACGATCACATAACATCCATAAGATCTTATAGGTGTAAAAGAGAGGTTGGTTTGATCCTCCGATTGAGAATGAAAGTCTTTAGTTTGGTGATATATATCATGAGTGCGTTTTAGTGATTAAGTCGAATATGAAGTTCATGGGCAAGAGGTTTGTTTGACCGATTAAAGTGATAGGTAGCATTTCATAAGGTTTGGAAATTTGTGTAGTAAAACGTTTAGGATAAGTTAAGAATCCGTGTATGTGAGTTAAGTAAGAATAGGTTGTAGGATAGAAAGTATGCTTGATGAAACAATGTATTTTGAAATCGTATACGTATGTATTTTGAATAATGATAAATAATTTAGGTATAAACATGACCGAGTTTGCATAATAAGATATTTTGAAGAGGCGTTTTGGTAACGATCACCTAGGTAAGGGAATCACCCCTAACTCGTTGGTGAGGTCGTTTTAAGAAAAGGGGAGTGGAGTTAATCGTCAAGGTAAGGAAATCACTCCTATCTCGATGATATGTCTCCACTTATCGTTTCAAGGATTATGAATTTAAATTATATGAAATCGTACATGTGCATAAGTGTATGAAAAAGATTTAGCATGATGCGTGTGTGAGAAGAAATATCGAAAGCAAATTCGAATTTGAAAGATTGCATCGCGTAAAATAAATAGTACAACACGTTTGATTAAAATTCGGATGGTTCCAAAACGGAACCTTTGACTAACCAAAGTAGTCGAAAAGTCTTTCGAACTTGAGGAGCATGCTTTGGCCTAATAGGTGAAATACTCTCGCCGACAAGTCGGTTGACGGTATTTACCCTTCCAGTTACTACATGTCCCCAATTCAATTGAAATTTCGAGACTTGGCGGGATTAATGAAAATCAAGGAGTGGAACTAGTCGACAAGGTGCGGGTTTCACCCCTAACTTGGCGATTTAGTATCCTAAGTGTGGTTGGTACTCGTCGGGTCAAAAGTTAATTTCGACACTTTGGCGAGGGTCCACTAGAATTTGAAATTTGAATTTCTCCATCAAGGTGTGGATTTCACTCCTAACTTGGTGGTGACTTTCGTGTAAGAAAGAAAAGTAGAAGGATCGAGAGTCATTCACCAAATTGTGGGTTTCACGCCTATTTTGGTGTAGTCGTCTCGTTTTTTGTAATATGAGTGTTGTCGGATTTAGAATAATCGAGTAAAATGCATGAGGGAAGTGTATGTCAAAGGAAATACATGAACAAGTATAAACACATAAGAAAGCATATCAAGAATGGTGCTTGGATAACGAAATGATAAAACATGTATTAACACATAGAGAAATATGTTTAGAGTAACACGTAAAGAATCGAACGATGAAGCAAGTATTAACACATAATAAGACAAGCATTAATGCATAAGAATAACATGTTGAATATTTCTCACGAGTGATGCATATGTCTAAAATAGCATAAATAAGAAACAAATAAAGTATCATGTAGTTGTTCAAGCAAAACATACAAATAAGGCTCTAAAAACTATAGACTAGGTAAAAGCATGGCATTTCTACCTAATTCCCTATAGTTATGGCTCTGATACCAATCTGTCACACCCCAACCAATGGCGGAAACATCGGGATGAGACGAAGTGTGAAGATTGCTCGAGACATCATAACGCTAATTGTGACAATAGAATTAAAGATAAATTGATTTCTTTCATAAATAAATGTTACAATACATGAAAGTTGAAATACAACATGTTAAATACAAGAAAAACCATACGATAACAAATATGACATTTATACAATGTATTTGACCTAAACGTCTATATGTGTATCTAGGCATCAACGCTACTTCATTTCATAGTATCATCATCCTCAACCTGTAACATGTTTAAAATAAAGTTCAATGCAAAGCAAAGGCGAGTATACAAGTTTGGTACGTACATAGCAAAAGATAAGTTTTGAACAATTCCTCATAGCAAGCATGTGATTCAAGATAAACATAAAAACATGGTATGTGTCTAACATATCAAACCAAGAAAACGTAATATGCTCATGACATAACCACAAGTTACGGGCGGCGGGTCGTTAATCCTATAGCGCTACATATGTCACGGTTTGGCTCGTACGAAGTTAATGATAAGTTCAACACATAAGTTTCACCCAAGTTTAAAGTATCAAGCCATCACGTATACAAGCATGTTATAGGAATGTTCATGTGTTTAGGCAAAAGGCCCCTTTTCATAGCGCATGTCATCATTTCGTCGCTATGAAACGTCCATAAGTTTACGCAAAATGTTCATGTGTAAGTCTTTGATAAGTAAACATGTTACACCCCAAAAGTGATAAAAGTAAAAGGGGAATGCGAGTATACTCACAAAGTTTGCATATGCTTTCCAATTATCCAATTATTGACGAGTTGATGTGGTTAAAAGATTGAATGTGTAAGGGTTAAAGTTCAAGTATGCTTAGAGTCGAGATTCGGTGTTTAAAACAACATAAAAGTAAAATATGAGAATAACATGTGAAAATAATCATCTTCAACACCTAACACTTGTATGACACTTGGTAACCACAAGGGTTATGATAATGTTTTCATGAGTTGAACACCCATAAGAATCACAACAAGGTTTTGGTTTTAGATGATGTTCTACTACTTTAACATATAAACACAAGTTCAACATCAAAGGTTCGAATGAGTGTATATATATATCTAGGTTACATATTATTTAGTCCAATAATCCAAGTAGGAGGTAGAAGATTAGGATCTTCATTTAGGCACCTCGAGTTATCATAGATGTCATGTATGGGGTAGGAAGAACTAGCTTCCGTTTAGGAACCCCTTGAATGTTCACCACTTCACCTGATGTAAAAACAACCAAGGAGGGTCACGAACTAGGATTAGTACAATAATATAAATAATCTAATCTATGAGAAATCATCAAATCATGTGAGGATTGTATGTAGGACAACCCAAGTTGTTCCATAATCACTCATTCATCAAGAACTAAGCTTGAACATGACTTGTGGGTGAAATACCCTAACAAAACAGAAAGTATTTGAGGTTTTAACCTCTGATTTAACATGTCTCAACCTTGTTTTTAAGCTTAACTAACCATAGATGAGGTTATAAGCATTAGGACATAGGTTTGAGATGAGAAAACTCAAGTTTGGTTAAGTTTAACAAAGATTTCATGAAAGCACAAAAAAATCAGTGGACTTTGGAGCCTTTTTTCCGGAGTTCCAGGGACTTATTTACTGTGAAAAACCCATGGAATCGAAGGTAAGGAAAATCCAAGCACATAGGAAAAAGAATGGACCAAAACGGATAAGAAATGAAGAAGTTATGCCCATTTTCGTGAAGCTTGCTGAATCTGGCCGAACATGGAAACTCAGCTACGGTTTTGAGATGTTTTTGAAGTGTTTAAGGGTTGTAAAAAATGGTAGAGAGGCTGGACATAAGTTGGTATTTATAGGGAATGATTAGGGTTTCAATGGGTTGGGCTTTGGAAGTGTTTAGAAGGGGTTAACCCATTAAACAAGCCCACAAAACTCAATCATATGGGGCTGAATTTTTGTTGATTTGGGCTGCCATATTTCTTTATTTATTTTTTTATTTTTTTACATTATAATGAGTAATTTTGTTAATTAAGTTGTGTAATAATATGCAACAATGTTTCCCCTAACTTGTAACAAGGTATAATATGAAATAAAACATGATTTAACTAGGTAAAAAGTGTGATGTATAAGTATGTAATATGTTTGTAAGTGACAAGTATATGTCACATATTAGATGATTAATCGTTGTGTAAATACGCATATTATTAGGGGTTTTTTTAAGTGTCAACAATTTAAGGACAAGCAAGGAAACATATCACAAATAAGTACCGTATGCGTATGAATTACGAATAAGAATTCGATGTACAATGAATCCGACGTATGAGTATGTATGAATATGTAGAATGTGAAAAGAAATACGAATTTTATTTATGATCCAAGTATTAGATTTTACATCGCTTTTAATGAAAGAACGATTTCAAGACTACGAAGTTTCCAAAAATAGTTTTACAAACGATGGTTTCTAAATTTAGGAAGTATGAAAACGCGGGGCGTTACACAATGGCTCTGATACCAATCTGTCACACCCCCAAAATCCACATGCGGAGTACCACCGCTTGGAGGCGTGACTGACCAGGATCTTAGCCACCAAATCACATTGAACTCATGAGTATATTAAATAAAACTTTCATTTATTAACAATAAGGGTTACAACGTTACAATATATCACAGTTTACAGCGGAAGCATATTTAGTTCGTTAAGTGTTTATAAACCACATGTGATAGCTCTTAGTCTTGTGTTGCGTTTCCATGTAACTCGACCCATGACCACTATAGCTTCCCAGACAGCAAGTTCGATTGATTAGCACCTAAAAGCCTGCAAGGCATGTAACAATGAGTCAACAACAAAGTTGAGCGAGTTCACAGTTGGTTGTTCAGTTATTGAGTTCGTTTTAGAAATCGTAAGTTCGTTTCATAACCATGTATTAACCGGTATCCTTATTTACCAAACCTTTTCACGATATTTAGTGGGGGCTTCCCATGTTGTATGTTACTAGACTAGTCGTATCCATAAGTGTCCTTCCCAATCCGAGGACAGTGTTAAGTATGAGCGTACGTAGGTTTTACGTACGTGCCCTTCCCAATCCGAGGACAGTAGTAAGTATGAGTGAACGTAGGTTTTACGTACGTGCCCTTCTCAACCCGAGGATAGTAGCAAGTATGAGTGTACGTAGGTTTTACGTACGTGCCCTTCTCAATTCGAGGATAGTAGCAAGTAGTCTAGTAGTGTTGATAATATAAATAGTTATTCGATCCCATTCCCAACCCACCGGGAATCCCATGTCTTAGGAGTGTGAACTCACCTCAGTTTGCTCGGTTTGACCAGTTACGTGTTCAAATTGCTCAAAACGATCCTAACATGGTTTATCAGTAACAATCAGTGTCGCATTCGTATTAAATCACGTATTTTGTCACATAATACATAGGTTGCACTGCACATTGTTGTCCGCATTATAACAGTTAACCACGACATACATTAATCAAGTTATCACAGTTTATCCCCACAACGTAATGTTCGTACCACATACATGCTTACATAATACACTGTACATATTCGGAATACAAGTTATTTCGCATCACAAGTATTATTTACTAAATAACACTTGACAATTTATTGCATCAACCCTTTTAAGGTGCGGCCCGCATAATTTCAAGCCCAGTTAAATGTACAGCCTACTCGATAAACAATCCAGTACGCAGACCGTTTCATGCGGCCCAATTAACTAGTCAATAACATGTATGCTAGTGTATGTATGTGTGTGGCCCATTCTTAGAATCCATAACTAACATGTGTGAGGTAATATCAAATACTTTTCCACCTTATATGAGAACATCAAACATCATCAACATCAGTCAATTAATACCTCACTAGATCTAAGTCAGAATCATTATCATGCATAAATAATACCAACCATGCACATGTTATTCGACCCACATCACAATCATTATCGCTATCCACCACCCAATAACATTCCAACCGATTGATTATATGTCTGATATGTGTACTAGATTTGTGTCACTCGTTTAATAACCAACCATCTTAATCATCATTATCCAATATCAATATTATACCCCATCATATGAAATCATCCCTAAATAATTACCCATTCACAGAATCATATAACAATAGCACACATTAACACAAGTAATTATCATCGGTCTACACATTCCCATACAGTCAACTATCAATAGCACTCATGGACATTAAAATTAAACCTACTGTCACATCTATGAGCCATATACTCTATTAAACTAACCATTTCTGACATCATCATCACGCACACCCCACATAGGTTTAAAACCATTCCACACTTTCATGTATTCATCATCCACTAACTGGGTATTCGTGTAAGTATTTAGACTTCTTTGTGATTAAAGTTAATCATGCATTCATATATACTAATAAAACACCCATACATCATAACCAGATCAAATAATTTAAGGATTAGCATAATATAAGTCTACTAACCAAGAGGGGCTCGACTAAGAAAACTGATATCTCGAACTACAAGGTCGCCTCGATGGGGGAGGGTGCCTGCCGTCGTGAATGGGGAAACGACTGAAGTTGAGTCCATCAATCACTTTCAGTGGCCGGCAAAAACAAAGGTCAACAACATCAATCATCACTAAAAACATCACTATATACATACATGCGCAGATTATTATGTGATTGAACATTGAAGGAGTGGCGGCTGGTTGGTAAACAAAATTCAACTCACACATAATTCTCATATCATTATGGCAGACAACTTTTGGAGATACTGGACTTGGTGAGAGGACATCATCATCATGCATAGGGAGGAGATATTGGGAGCCATTCACGTGAATATGAAAGAGAGATTATAAAAAGGTCAAAGTGAGAGCATTAGGGTTTTATGTGTTCTGCGTGCAACTGATTACAAGGGTTTTAATATAAAGAAGTTGGGCCGAAACCACTCTGGGCCGAGGCCTGTTGTGGCGACGAAACACCATGAGTGACGAAAGTCACCATGTTTCGTTGTGTGTGGGTGTGTGACGAAAGTCACCAGGTGTGATATTTGCTATGCCATTACACGATGAGTAATACTTACACTTTCTTGTATCAGTCAATGAAATGAACAATACACCAATCATTATAACATAACAATGCATTACCACAATAACATAATAACACAGTAACACAGTAACAAATATCACCGTAACACCGTGTCACACCCCCAAAATCCACACGCGGAGTACCACCGCTTGGAGGCGTGACTGACCAGGATCAAGCCACCAATCATATCAAACATAATAAGTAATAAAGTAATTTAAACCAAACGATATGAAAGGTGTCCAACAAAACATGTTAAGTGTATAGCAGAAGCATAATTGTAAACCCAACGAAAGTAATAAGTTCAAATGTTTTTAACGTAGCATCCTCGATCCAAGTTCCACAACGACTGCGCCTCCCGTGCAAGCTCCAAGAGTGCCTATGGTCCTGCGAGGCATGTAACAGAGAGTCAACACCTAGTTGAGCGAGTTCACAGTTAATAGTTTAGTTATAGAGTTCGTATCGTAAATCGTAAGTTCGTTTAGTAATCATGTATCGTATGTATATTCGTTTTGTAAACCATGTATCGCTATAATCCTTGCTGCCAGTCCAGGCATGCGTGCGATGATTAGTGGGGGGCTTCCCATGTGTAGACTAGTCGTACTTGTACGCGCCCTTCTTAATCCAAGGACCGTAGCGAGTGTGAGTGTACGTAGGTTTTACGCACGTGCCCTTCAATCCGAGGACAATAGTAAGTATGAGTGTACGTAGGTTTTACGTACGTTAAGGTTTTTGTCCTACCCAAGGAGGACGAACGTACGTATTCTACCCAAGGAGAATACGAAGGATTATATTGGCGTCCTACCCATGGAGGATGGCGGTACATATCCTACCCAAGGAGGACATGTAGGTTCCATTTTAGTTTCTTAAACCATTCCCAAACCACCGGGAATCCCATGCCTTAGAAAGAGTGTGAACTCACCTTGTTTTGCTCGGTATGCTAAGTATGTGCTCAAAGTAAGTCAATCACGTCCTAAAGTACGCACGTATACATAATCAGTTTTTATTCACGAAGTTGGCACGTAAGTATAATCATAGTGGACAACGCATCAGTAATCACCAAGTAGCACATTGCACGTATTCATGATCATACAAGTCAAGCATATCATTTAACCTCAGTTAGTTAGTCCAGTTAACTTTTAACAGAAAGAAATCAAGTTACTGTGCCGATTACCCATTTGGCGAAACACAAAATGGCAAAACATATATTGGCGAAACACATTCTGTTTCGCCGTGGTCTCCTTTGGCGAAACAAAGTTCTGTCTCGTCGACTGCCCTTGGCGAAACACTTTCTGTTTCGCCAAGAGATCTATTTCGTCAAGCCTGTTACAGGGTGATGTCAGTTTCGTCAAAATCACAGAAACCCTAAATGCCGACAACATCAAGAAGCAATCATGCGGACATCATTAACATAGATATCATCATGGAATAAATCAATCATAATAGGCCAAGCATTAACCTTAACAAGCTATTCAGACAACGAGTATAACACGAGCACAATCCATCATATTACTAGGTGTTCATACGATTAATACTAGTTCCGATTCGTGGGTTCAAGGGATCATCATACAATCAGATCTGTCATACAAAACGTAACCAACCATAGATTCCGTTTACCCAATCATATATCATTCATGAACACGACACTATCTATCATTGATTCAAATGAACTTGAACTAAAAACAGTTTACAACAATGAAATCAAACAATCATGCAGGGATTTAATCACTAACCACAATGAACGGAACAGTAATTAAGTCGATTCGGGGTTCCGGGGCACACGATCGCTGTCAATCAGAGAAGATGGAGCTCTAGGGTTTTCGTTTTAGCCAAAGATGTGAAGCAGAAGTCATTTCACGCTAATATACATGAATTTACATTCTGGGCCAGTAATGGGCCTCGGTGAAACACTGGGCCAGCGAAACATCTGTTTCGTTAAAACTGGAATGGCGAAACAAAAGTTTGTTTCGTCGAGTTGTTAATGGCGAAACACATATTGTGTTTCGTCGAGCCTATCCATATGCTTAACAGTTGATGCTTTTCTACTAAGTCTCATTTTATAATACAATCACATACATGTAATAATCACAACGTGTTTCATTATGGCACAACGTATACAGTTACAAGTCAAACAAGTAAATAACCAAACAGCCAAAGTCAACAGTCAACGTGCAATAAATGCGAAAGTGAAAGTCGGAAACTTGAGTTGTCACATTATCCCCAACTTGAAAGAAATTTCGTCCCGAAATTTAGCATGCGGTTACTGAGGAAGCTAGGTAAGTTGTATCGTTTACTGGTTTTCCTGGGGTGTCACATCATCCCCCCGTTGATTTGGAATTTCGTCCCGAAATTCTGTAGTAGCTTCAGCCTCAGTGGTGGTTGCACGATTTCCGAATAACTGGGGATACTTGAGTTTCATTTAATCTTCACGCTCCCAGGTGAACTCTGGGCCGCGACGGGAGTTCCAACGAACTCGAACAAGAGGTATTCTAGTGTTCTTGAGGACCTTAACATCACGGCCCGTGATTTCAACTGGTTCCTCGACGAAATGTAACCGTTCGTCGATAGTGAGCTCCCTCAAAGGAACTATGAGGGTCTCATCTGACAGACACTTCTTTAGATTCGACACGTGAAAGACGTTGTGAACTGCACTGAGTTCAGCTGGTAAGTTCAGTCTGTAGGCCACTTTGCCTAATTTCTCTATGACTTCAAAAGGTCCAACGTATCGTGGATTGAGCTTGCCTCGTTTGCCAAAACGAACAACACCCTTCCAGGGTGAAACTTTGAGTAGCACTCGATCCCCAACCTGGAACTAGAGTTGTTTCCTGTCTTTATCTGCGTATGCTTCCTGACGGTCACGAGCTGCCGCCATGCGTTGTCGTATTTGAGCAATCTTTTCAGTAGTATCAACTACCATTTCTGGACCTGTGATCTGACTATCACCCACCTCTACCCAACAAAGAGGTGATCGGCATTTATGCCCGTACAATGCCTCGAATGGAGCAGCTTTAATGCTGGTGTGATAGCTGTTATTGTATGAGAATTCGACGAGTGGTAGATGTTTTTCCCAGCCATTGCCAAAGTCAATTTCGCACGCCCGAAGCACGTCTTCTAGAGTTTGAATTAGTGCGCTCAGACTGCCTATATGTCTGAGGATGATAAGCTGTGCTCATGTCTAAACGAGAGCCAAAAGATTCGTGCATTGCTTGCCACAGTTCTGAAGTAAAACGTGCATCACGATCAGAGATAATAGAGATGGGCACCCCGTGCCTCGAGACAACTTCCTTAAGGTATATGTCTGCTAGAGTGGAGAACTTATCCGTTTCCTTGATAGCCAAGAAGTGAGCAGACTTTGTGAGTCGATCCACGATCACCCAAATAGTATCATTCCTGCGCTGAGATCTAGGTAGGCCAGTAACAAAATCCATGGAAATTTGTTCCCATTTCCATTGTGGTATCTCAGGTTGTTGGAGTGGGCCTGAAGGTTTCTGATATTCCGCTTTAACTCTCGCACAAGTCAAGCACTTGCTAACGTAAGTGGCTATGTGAGCTTTCATGCCAGGCCACCAATATGTAGTTCTGAGGTCGTGGTACATCTTATCTGAACCAGGATGTACTGAGTAGCGAGACTTATGAGCTTCATCCATTACAAGCTCGCGTAAGTTGCCATAGAGTGGGACCCAGATGCGTCCTATTACATAGTAGGCTCCGTCTACCTTTTGTTCTAATCTTTGCCTTGAGCCGCGTAGGGCTTCAGCCCTGACGTTTTCTGGTTTCAATGCTTCTACTTGAGCATCTCGTATCTGTGTAGGAAGACTAGACTGAATAGTGAGTTGCAACGCTCGTACACGCCTAGGTGTAGTATCCTTTCGACTGAGGGCGTCGGCCACCACATTGGCTTTGCCCGGATGGTACTTTATAGCACATTCGTAATCGTTCAGTAGTTCAACCCATCTACGTTGTCGCATGTTCAATTCTTTTTTCTTGAGTATGCTCAAGACTCCTGTGATGGGTGTAGATGGTGCGCTTAGTGCCATACAGATAATGTCGCCATATCTTGAGTGCAAAAACAACAGCTCCCAGCTCTAGATCGTGTGTTGTGTAATTCCGTTCGTGAATCTTAAGTTGGCGCGAAGAATAAGCAATAACTCTATCCCGTTGCATCAACACACATCCAAGACCTTGGATGGATGCGTCACAGTAGACTACAAAATCGTTCGTGCCTTCAGGCAATGAGAGGATAGGTGCGCTACAAAGTCTATTCTTTAAGTGCTGAAACGCTGTTTCCTGTGTATTACCCCAACGGTGAGCAACACCTTTCTGTGTCAGTAATGTAAGCGGCTGTGCAATCTTTGAGAAGTCTTTGATGAACCGTCTGTAATAACCCGCCAAACCCAAGAATTGGCGTATTTCGGTTGGTGTGCGAGGTGCAGGCCAGTTCTTGATCGAATCTACCTTGGATGGATCGACATGAATCCCATCCTTGTTTACCACATGGCCTAAGAAGTGGACTTCTCGAAGCCAGAAGTCGCATTTCGAAAATTTGGCGTACAGCTGTTCCGTTCGAAGGAGTTCCAAAATGAGTCGTAAGTGCTGCTCGTGTTCCTCCCGATTCTTCGAATAAATCAGGATGTCGTCGAAGAAAACAATAACGAACTTGTCAAGATAAGGTTTGCACACCCTGTTCATAAGATCCATGAAAACCGCAGGCGCGTTCGTTAGCCCGAATGGCATGACCAAAAACTCGTAATGTCCGTAGCGAGTTCTGAATGCTGTTTTGGAGACGTCCTCATCCCGGACTCTCAATTGGTGATATCCTGACCTCAGGTCAATCTTCGAGTAATAGCTCGACCCTTGCAACTGGTCGAATAATTCGTCGATGCGTGGAAGAGGATAGCGATTCTTCACGGTCACCTTGTTCAGTTCGCGGTAATCTATGCACATGCGGAAAGTGCCGTCTTTCTTCTTCACAAATAGTACTGGAGCTCCCCAGGGCGAAGAGCTAGGACGAATGAAACCCTTTTCCAAGAGTTCTTGCAATTGCTTAGACATTTCTTCCAGTTCGGTTGGAGCTAAGCGATAAGGTGCTCGAGCTATGGGTGCTGCTCCTGGAGCTAGCTCGATCTGAAATTCGACCTGGCGATGGGGCGGTAGCCCAGGTAACTCTTCAGGAAACACTTGAGGAAAGTCACGTACAACTGGGATATCCTCTAACTTCTTCTCTGCCGTCTATGTATCAGTAACGAGTGCTAATATAGCTGCGTGACCCTTTCGCAAACATTTCTGAGCCTTCAAGAAGAAGATGATGACACTCACGACACCACTCCTATCGCCTTGAACTTCGAGAGGTTCTTTGCCAGAACGGGGAATGCGAATGATCTTTCCTTTGCATAGTATCTCTACTCGATGTTGAGGTAGCTAATACATAACAATAACGATGTCGAGCTATCACAACGTTGGGGTCGTTCCTAGCATCACCCTGACCAATCACGAACACTCGACCCCTGGCACCATTGCCGTCGTTATTACCCCCGTTGTTATTCCCGTTGCCCTGATTTTTTTGTTGTTCTGAATCTGGTTTAACTGAGGGCAGTCCCGCTTGGAGTGGCCTTCTGCACCACACTGAAAGCATCCCCCGTTACCTTGCTGCCGCTGCTGGTTCTGTGGAGCTGTTGGTTGTTGCTGTCGGTTCTGATTCGCAGGTCGTGAGCTCCTGAAATCCTTAGCTTCATGACCCATCTTGAGGCACCTCTGGCAACGACCCCTGTTGCACTGACCACTGTGGTGCCTGTTGCATCTGTTGCACTTTGGGTGATTTCCCCGATTTCCACTCTGTCCCTGACCACCAGACGATTGCTGACTCGGACTCTGGTAATCACTATTCTTGCGCTGCTGCTGTGCCTGAGATTGAACTGAAGTTGAACCCTTGCCTGAGATTGTCACTAGGAGTAGCAGTAGTAGTAGCACTGATACGTTTAGGCAGCCTGTTCTGTTCCACTGCCTGGTCTGTGAGACGATGAGCTAACTTGATGATCTGCTGAATGGTGCCAAGATTCGCTGAGGTTACGTGACTTTGAATTTCCGGCACCAGACCATTGAGATACAGTTCGATACGCTTAATAGGAGGGTCCACCATGGTTGGACACAAAATAGCCAGTTCATTCGATCTTTTGGTGTAGGCTTCAATTTCTGACCCCGTCATTTTCAAGTGGTAAAACTCTACCTCCAGCTTATGAATGTCATCACGGCTACAGTATTCCTCTTTGATCAACTCCTTGAAATCGTTCCAGGGTGTGGCGTTAGCAACTGCCAGCCCTAACATCTGAACTTGCGCATTCCACCGAGTCAGCGCAATGCCTTCTAGAGTACCAGTGGCGTATTTCACCCTGCGAGCCTCAGGGTATTCACACATCTCAAAAATGGACTCAAGCTTTTCAAACCAATGGAGGAGCCCAACTACTCCTTCCGTGCCACTGAAAGTAGTAGGACGACAGTCCATGAAAGTTTTGAAGGTGTAAACAGGTGGCTGAGCGTGTTGACCTGTCGTGTGGGTAAGGGTAAACATACCGAAGCACGAGTGTTGGTTTACGAGAGTAGGATCTAAAGATCCTAGAGTAAATGGTGATGGCAGGTTACACCTCCTGCCTGGGCAGCTGCGAGTGCTGCGGTAACTTGTTCAGTGATCGAAGCCGCCAACTGGGCTTGAGTTAGGTTAACGCGTCCGCTCATGATCTTGATATCAAGGAGAACATGAGTAAGAGAGGTTCGCGAAAGTGCGATGACAGAAGAGAGTAAGCACATAAGTGTTTCAATCCACAGTTGTTACGTTTATCTAAGCATACTATGAGCAAAGTTCTATGTATCTAGCAAGTAGGTAATGTAAACATGAACAGTATTACCTATAGTGTTGAGTCTTGCACGTGGAGCGAAGCATCGTTGTGGATCGTTAAGCACTGTTCTGTTTATAGTCTGGTTTTAATAAAAACGTTTTCCCCTTATTAAAACCGAGTTCTCTATAACCAATGGCTCTGATACCAATCTGTCACACCCCCAAAATCCACACGCGGAGTACCACCGCTTGGAGGCGTGACTGACCAGGATCAAGCCACCAATCATATCAAACATAATAAGTAATAAAGTAATTTAAACCAAACGATATGAAAGGTGTCCAACAAAACATGTTAAGTGTATAGCGGAAGCATAATTGTAAACCCAACGAAAGTAATAAGTTCAAATGTTTTTAACGTAGCATCCTCGATCCAAGTTCCACAACGACTGCGCCTCCCGTGCAAGCTCCAAGAGTGCCTATGGTCCTGCAAGGCATGTAACAGAGAGTCAACAACTAGTTGAGCGAGTTCACAGTTAATAGTTTAGTTATAGAGTTCATATCGTAAATCGTAAGTTCGTTTAGTAATCATGTATCGTATGTATATTCGTTTTGTAAACCATGTATCGCTTTAATCCTTGCTGCCAGTCCAGGCATGCGTGCGATGATTAGTGGGGGGCTTCCCATGTGTAGACTAGTCGTACTTGTACGCGCCCTTCTTAATCCAAGGACCGTAGCGAGTGTGAGTGTACGTAGGTTTTACGCACGTGCCCTTCAATCCGAGGACAGTAGTAAGTATGAGTGTACGTAGGTTTTACGTACGTTAAGGTTGTTGTCCTACCCAAGGAGGACGAACGTACGTATTCTACCCAAGGAGAATACGAAGGATTAATATTGGCATCCTACCCATGGAGGATGGCGGTACATATCCTACCCAAGGAGGACATGTAGGTTCCATTTTAGTTTCTTAAACCATTCCCAAACCACCGGGAATCCCATGCCTTAGAAAGAGTGTGAACTCACCTTGTTTTGCTCGGTATGCTAAGTATGTGCTCAAAGTAAGTCAATCATGTCCTAAAGTACGCACGTATACATAATCAGTTTGTATTCACGAAGTTGGCACGTAAGTATAATCATAGTGGACAACGCATCAGTAATCACCAAGTAGCACATTGCACGTATTCATGATCATACAAGTCAAGCATATCATTTAACCTCAGTTAGTTAGTCCAGTTAACTTTTAACAGAAAGAAATCAAGTTACTGTGCCGATTACCCATTTGGCGAAACACAAAATGGCGAAACATATATTGGCGAAACACATTCTATTTCGTCGTGGTCTCCTTTGGCGAAACAAAGTTCTGTCTCGTCGACTGCCCTTGGTGAAACACTTTCTGTTTCGCCAAGAGATCTATTTCGTCAAGCCTGTTACAGGGTGATGTCAGTTTCGTCAAAATCACAGAAACCCTAAATGCCGACAACATCAAGAAGCAATCATGCGGACATCATTAACATAGATATCATCATGGAATAAATCAATCATAATAGGCCAAGCATTAACCTTAACAAGCTATTCAGACAACGAGTATAACACGAGCACAATCCATCATATTACTAGGTGTTCATACGATTAATACTAGTTCCGATTCGTGGGTTCAAGGGATCATCATACAATCAGATCTGTCATACAAAACGTAACCAACCATAGATTCCGTTTACCCAATCATATATCATTCATGAACACGACACTATCTATCATTGATTCAAATAAACTTGAACTAAAAACAGTTTACAACAATGAAATCAAACAATCATGCAGGGATTTAATCACTAACCACAATGAACGGAACAGTAATTAAGTCGATTCAGGGTTCCGGGGCACACGATTGCCGTCAATCAGAGAAGATGGAGCTCTAGGGTTTTCGTTTTAGCCAAAGATGTGAAGCAGAAGTCGTTTCACGCTAATATACATGAATTTACATTTTGGGCCCGTAATGGGCCTCGGTGAAACACTGGGCCAGCGAAACATCTGTTTCGTCAAAACTGGAATGGCGAAACAAATGTTTGTTTCGTCGAGTTGTTAATGGCGAAACACATATTGTGTTTCGTCGAGCCTATCCATATGCTTAACAGTTGATGCTTTTCTACTAAGTCTCATTTTATAATACAATCACATACATGTAATAATCACAACGTGTTTCATTATGGCACAACGTATACAGTTACAAGTCAAACAAGTAAATAACCAAACAGTCAAAGTCAACAGTCAACGTGCAATAAATGCGAAAGTGAAAGTCGGAAACTTGAGTTGTCACACACCGTATGTCAATCACATATCAAACGTGCACAATTTTTTTTTACAATGCAAACACAATTATGAAGACACTGGTGTGAAACAAGTAACGTGTCAGGGAAAGAACTTGAAAGTTCGGGTTGTCACAAACGTGTCTTGACTTACTTAGACAAATACGTCATCAATGTTAGGCCTACGATATTCGTCCTTTTTGGTCATTTCATGTTCCTAATTGATTGGCAGTTTCGAGACTTTAGCGAGACATAAAATCAAAGAGCGGGACTAGTTATCAAGGTCTGAGTTTCACCTCTAACTTGACAGCGTCGTACCCTAACAGTGTCAGTACTTATCATTAGATAAGACCAACTAGAATATAATATGGAAATTTTCCCTTCAAGGTTCAGATATCACTACTGACTTGAGGGTAAATCTCGTGCAAAATACAAACAATGGTTAGTAGTGTTTTTCAAAGTATCCAGGTGTATATTGTGTTAGCCTTAGGAAAGACATGTAAGTTTAGCAGGAAAATGTGTTGCTAGGAAGCAGATACGGTAGAATACATAAGTCTTAAACAACATATAAGAGTCAAGATTCCAAGAACTATAGACTAGGGCAAGTATTCCTACTTATCCTAATTCCCTATAGTTATGGCTCTGATACCAATCTGTCACACCCCAACCGATGGTGGAAACATCTGGGTGCGACACTAAGCATTTAGATTGATCATGAGACTCCATAACACTAGATATTTCAATATAGATTAAATCTCTTTCATGACAAAATTGTCTAGAATCAACCATCAGCCATAACAGAGTATCAATTACAATTCACCACAATTATTTAAGTTTGATAAATTAAACTAGGCGAGTTTCTAAGCATCATTCCTAGCTTGTTTCACTTGTTTCCATAGCATCCTATCAGCCTGCAACATGTATTAAAATAAAGTCAGTACAAAAATGTACCGGCGAGTATACAAGTTTGAATATATAGCATAGTAGATTAAAAGACTCATATCCATCATGTAAATGGTAAAATAGTTTCAGCCATGCTAGTGTTCGCAGTCCAAGTGATAGCCCAAGTGTCCCGATGCTTTGGTGTTTTCCCAAGCCTCAAGGAAAACTAGAATCCTCCTAACAATATGTCACACCCCTTTCTACGGCGGAAGCACGAGGTGTGATCATGAAAGGTTCTCATTGCATACGAAGAGTAAACATGCTACATGCTCGTAAAAATAACATTCAAATACCATAATTTGAAAACATTCGTTAGCGTTTACATCGCTAAGTCGCATAAAGCATTGTCTTAAAAGTTTACAACTTTATTCAAAGTTAAACACAAGCGACATCCACGAGCATAAGCTAGACCATGCGCACATCCATCCTAGTTACCTGAAATACATGTGAGTTTTTGGAAAAACGTCAACATAAAGTTGGTGTGAATTCATGCAGTTTTGTATTTCATGTTTGTATACTTTGTATGAAAACATAGTTTGTGAGTAAATCAAGTTTTCATATGTAAATCCAGTTTCATGTGTACACCACGTACATCTGTATAATTCAATTTCTTCTTGAGTACCCCACGTACTCAAGTTTAATTCTCATTCTCTTGAGTACCCCACGTACTTCAAGTATAATTCAATCTTCTTGAGTACCCCACGTACTTCAAGTTATATATCAATTTTGTATGGTATGAATTTTATGTACATACAGTATTTCTGTACTTATCAGATTGTTAATGGGTTGCAAAGCCATTAACATGTGACACGTCATAGGAAGTCACCAAACCTAAGGCATTTAATTGGTATATTCTGAGACACAAAAGCACCACTCGATTCTCGCCCCGACCGAGTGTGAGGCTGCCAGGCACCTGTTAGATCTAACCTTTTGTTCTGCGGTCTGAATGTATACGTTGATTAATGGTGCTTCTGTACCCTATTCGTGACACTATTTCTCATAACGCATCCTACTTGGTTCTCGTCCTCACCAAGCGCGTTTCTTGTTATCATTTCTCATTGCGCCTTATACTTGGTTCTTGTCTCACCAAATGCGCTTCTCATACTCTTGTATTTCGTCACACTTGGTTCTCGTTCTCACCAAGTGTACTTCTTGTATTTTATATTTCGTCACACTTGGTTCTCGTTCTCACCAAGTGTACTTCTTGTATTTTATATTTCGTCACACTTGGTTCTCGTTCTCACCAAGTGTACTTCTTGTATTTATATCATACCATTTATAAATATTGTACTTTTGTACATGTATTTCACCCCCGAAGTTATAAAAACTGAAAACAGTTAAAGAGAAAAGGGGGAGCATGAACTCACAACTTTGCGTTCCTAGCGTCGTAAACTCCACCGGATTTGCTTAATTAACGTCGTAACCTATACGCGTTTTCTTAACGTTAGTCACTAGACTTGCGTCGCACAAGTACAGTCACTCTCTTTTGTGTATATTTTCTTGTGTTAAAAATATTCTTATATTTTTAACTACGTATCTTACTTATATTATTTTCTCCAAAATAAATATAAGTCTTTTGTGTTTTGCACTTTGCACCCGAATTATGTTTCTTGTATGTTGTATGTGTATTTTTATATTTCTACTCCTCATGAGTATTTAGTGTATTTTTAAGTCTTAATACACTAGCACGTATAACACATACTATATACACTTAACACACAAGTTGGTGATCAAATAATATATATTTTTCTCTCAAAAATATATATACATAATATCCATTTTTATTCTTCAAGAAATCACCATTTCTTATCATCAAAAATTAGGGAAACCTTGTTAATGTTTTGAGGTATATTTTTAGGGGATAAGTTTCTCAAAAACTTACATTTTTCTAAGTGTCAAAATTTATAAAAATTTTGACAGAGTTTCCCCTAAAAATGGAGGTTTCCCACGTTTTCAAAACGTGTGTTTATTTTCTTTTAAATCATCATCAATCATCAACAACAATTATCAACAATAATCGTCAACAATAATCACTAATTTCATGAACTTGCATATTTACAAAAATGTGTAGTAACTTACTAGCACATTTAGTAAGTCTTGTTATCTTTAAAAATAAGTTTAATTTCTTAAAAACTTTATTTTTAAAGAATATGAAGTTTTACAACTTCTAGTCGGTTTTTTTTTTTACGAAAATTATTTCTTTGTTATAACCTCTGTTACACAAGTATCCATACACTTGTTTGTTCACAAAAACTACTTTTGTTTGTGTAAGACCCGGTTTAGAACATGTGATTTCTTGGACACTTGGTCCTTTGAAAATACCGCTTGTAGATACGTAGATCTACTAGTTTTAAACACTATTTCACAAGTTAAATTGCTTTTACTCAACAAAAATGCTTTTACACAAGTCCATGACTCATGTGTGGTAGAGTTTCACCCTTTAACCCTTGTGTTAACTAAAAACGAGCTTATGTTAAGATCCATGATCTTACAAAGTCGGGTTAAACGATGATCCGGGCTACCACATCATAGATCGGGTCTAGATGACCATAAATTTCAAATACTACAACATTTACACAACATATGTGCTATTAACCACCACTTTAAGTGTTTTTAGTAGACTTTTGTTCATCATTTTGTATTTTAACGAGATTTAACCGATACAAATCCTTTTAACCACTCTAAAGTAGTTCAAATACGAGTTTTAAACATTATACCTCTAGCTCGAGGCTAGGGAAGAATCTATGCGCAAAAGAGGTGGATAAAAGCAAAGTAGAGAGGTCCTTCGCGTTCCGCTTGCTCCGAGGCTCCTAATACGTGACCCTTGAAGTGTGTATGATGATGGAATGATGAGAACTAAAACCGAAAGTTTGATGGTGGGTGGAGTGAGGTTCGGCCGAAGGTAGGGGGAGCAAGAGAAGTTGTGTTGTGTTGTTGAATGAAAGGCTAGAACCATAAGACTTGTTTTATATCCATGTTTCCTCAATATCCCTTGGATATTATGTTTCAAAAGGACATGGCAAATCTAATAAGATATGAACTAGAGATCCCATGTGGGGATATGGTCTCCCAACCGTCCAACATAGGGGGGGGGGGGGGGGTTCTAGTTTGATTCCAACCATTAGTTAGGTAATTTAGTTAGGTTAAGTAAGTTAGTTAAGTGCTTAACCCGGTTAGTTGTGTGTCGTGCTTTATGGCGGGTGTTAGGGTATTCAGGGACCCTAACTGGCTCAGAAAAAGATAAATAATGTTAATGGCAATATTTTCATGTTCCGGGTATAGTCCGGTTGTTCGGTTACATACCAATTCGTTAAAGTGCTAAATTACACTTTTTAGTGTCGTTTAAGTACCTTTCTTGTACTCTTTCAATTCCCAACACTTAGGGAAATATTCCGGATAATAAAACGACATTTCTGCACAACATTCATATGTTTAAATGCTGAATTATTGCTGAATTTTATAAATTCTGCACTTAAAGTGCGTTTCGGGTGCTTTTTAGTGCTTATTTTTGCTTTCGTATTGCATATACATTAACCCTTGTTTGTACTCTTGGGTTTTAATGCATTCTTGTTGTCGGACCTACACCTAGGCTCCAATTTTATTGTCTGACTGCTTTCTGCAGTTCAGTCGACACAGTGTGTCTTACCGGTGAGTTCACTATTATTTTTGACGCAACGCTCTTGTTTATGCATAAAGCAATATTTTGTAGTATACAACGTGCATGAATTCACTTGTTTAATCATGTGTTCAGACATTGCTGACAATTAAGCACATTTTTGCAATCATTAAATAATGATTAAAGTGTACGGAAATTACCGGTTTGTGCCAGTTGTCACAGTCTCCCCCCGTTAAAAGAATTTCGTCCCGAAATTCAGACTGAACTCACTCTCGCTGGAGTCTTCTTGAATAGGTGGGGATACTTTTTCTTGAACTGGTCTTCACGTTCCCATGTGTACTCGGGTCCGTGCTTAGAGCTCCAACGTACTTTGACAAGCTTCACACTGCTCCTCCTGGTCTTGTTGACTTTCCAGTCAGTAACCTCAACGGGTTGTTCTGTAAATCGGAGGGCTTCATCAATATATCCATCGGGATGATCACGTTTTCTTGTGTTGGACTCTTCTTCAGGTTGGATACATGAAACGTATCATGTACTCCGTTAAGTTCTTCCGGTAACTCCAACTTGTATGCCACGGTACCAATTCTCTTCAGTATTCTGAATGGTCCGATATATCGTGGATTCAGCTTTCCACGCTTTCCAAATCTGACTACACCCTTCCATGGTGAGACTTTTAACAACACTTTGTCTCCCACCTTGAAATCTACCGATTTTCTATTTGGATCAGCGTAGCTCTTTTGTCGCTCTCGAGCCGCCCTAATGCGCTCTCGGATCTGCGCAATCTTGTCGGTTGTCTCTTGTACAAGTTCAGGACCAACCATACGTTTATCTCCGGCATCTGCCCAACATAAGGGCGATCGGCATTTGCGGCCGTACGGAGCTTCGAACGGCGCGGCTTTTATGCTCGTATGATAACTGTTATTGTAGGAAAACTCAACTAAAGGTAGATGAGTATCCCAGCTGCCGCCTAGATCCATGACACATGCGCGAAGCATATCTTCTAATGTTTGTATAGTCCGTTCGCTCTGGCCGTCTGTTTGCGGATGGAATGCCGTGCTCAGATCTAACTGAGATCCAAAGGCTTCCTGAAATGATTGCCAGATTCTTGAGACAAAGCGTCCATCTCTGTCTGAAATGATTGAGATTGGCACTCCATGACGTGCCATAATTTCTCTTAAGTATATCTCTGCAAGCTTTCCAGTGCTATCCTTCTCTCGGATTGGTAGGAAATGCGCAGACTTCGTCAATCGATCAACTATTACCCTTATCATATCGTGCCCTCTCGGGGTCCTGGGTAATTTTGTTATGAAGTCCATCGAGATTTGTTCCCACTTCCACACGGGGATCTCTGGTTGCTGTAGTAGGCCGGACGGTTTCTGATATTCGGCCTTAACCTTCGCACAGGTTAGGCATTTTCCAACATAAACAGCAACGTCGCTTTTGAGTCTCGGCCACCAATAGTACTCTTTCAAGTCTTGGTACATCTTGTCCGATCCTGGATGGATCGAATATCTCGATCTGTGGGCTGCATTAAGGATGACTTCTCGTATGCCACCATAGAGTGGAACCCAAATACGCTTCTTAAAGTATAAGGCTCCCTCTTCGTTTGGCACCATGTATTTCAGCATACCCCGTAGGTATTCAGCTTTACGGTTCTCTTCTTTAAGAGCTTCTTGTTGCGCATCTCGAATGCGCGCAGTGAGGTTCGTTCGAATCGTCATTTCCAATGCTCGAACCCTTAGGGTCTTAACCCTTTCTTTTCGGCTCAACGCGTCTGCTACAACGTTTGCCTTTCCAGGATGGTACTTAATCTCACAGTCATAATCATTCAGCAGCTCGACCCAACGTCGCTGGCGCATATTCAATTCCTTCTGATCAAATATGTGTTGTAAGCTTTTGTGATCTGTGAAGATTGTACATCGAGTACCATATAAATAATGTCGCCAAATCTTCAAGGCGAATACCACTGCGCCCAGCTCCAGGTCGTGAGTGGTATAATTTCTCTCGTGAACCTTCAGTTGTCTTGAAGCATAAGTGATGACTTTTTGGCGTTGCATGAGCACGCAACCCAAGCCTTGTTGTGAGGCGTCGCAGTATACCACGAAGTCTTCGGTGCCTTCGGGTAATAATAGTATCGGTGCATCGCATAGCTTGCTCTTAAGTAACTGGAAGGCTTCTTCTTGTTTGTGACCCCAGTCGTACTTCTTGTCTTTCTGAGTAAGGGTCGTTAGCGGTTGAGCTATCTTCGAGAAATTCTCAATGAATCGCCGATAGTAGCCCGCTAAGCCCAAAAATTGACGAACTTCGGTCGGGGTCTTGGGAGCTTCCCAATTCTTTATTGCTTCAATCTTGGACGGGTCTACATGAATGCCCTTCTCATTCACCACGTGGCCAAGAAATTGTACTTCGCGAATCCAGAATTCGCATTTCGAGAACTTTGCATAAAGTTTCTCTTTCTTCAGTAGCTCCAAGATGGTTCTGAGATGTTGCTCGTGCTCTTCTTTCGTTCGCGAGTAAATCAGGATATCATCGATAAATACAATCACGAATTTATCGAGATATGGTTTTCACACGCGGTTCATTAGGTCCATAAAGACCGCTGGCGCGTTCGTCAATCCAAACGGCATCACAAGAAATTCGTGGTGCCCATATCGCGTTCTGAATGCAGTCTTTGGCACGCTTTCATCTTGGATTCTCAGCTGATGGTATCCAGATCGAAGGTCGATCTTGGAATAGTAGCTTGATCCTTGCAATTGATCAAATAAGTCATCAATCCTTGGTAGCGGATACCGATTCTTGATTGTGAGCTTGTTCAGTTCCCTGTAATCGATACACATCTGCAGTGTTCCATCCTTCTTCTTCACGAATAATACTGGAGCTCCCCAGGGTGAGAAGCTTGGCCTTATGAATCCTTTATCCAACAACTCCTGGAGTTGTGTAGATAACTCTTGCATCTCGGATGGCGCAAGTCGATAGGGTGCCTTGGCTACAGGAGCAGCTCCTGGAACCAAGTCTATACGGAATTCGACTTGTCGTTGCGGAGGTAGTCCTGGCAGATCTTCAGGGAACACATCAGGAAATTCCTTCACCACAGGAATGTCTTCGAGTTTTGGCTCCACAGCCTTCCTGTCTATAACGTGTGCTAGGAAAGCGACACATCCTTTCCTCAAGCACTTCTGTGCCTTCATGCAACTGATGATTCGAAGAGGCGCGT
The DNA here is from genome assembly GCA_030545235.1 of Helianthus tuberosus. Classification (NCBI taxonomy): domain Eukaryota; kingdom Viridiplantae; phylum Streptophyta; class Magnoliopsida; order Asterales; family Asteraceae; genus Helianthus; species Helianthus tuberosus. The sequence continues at coordinate 45,369 of JARYGA010018686.1, read as the reverse complement.
CTCGTTTTTCCCCATGTACAATGAGAGTTTTATCATTTGCTAAAGGGATGCGAATGATTTTCTCATGACAGATAACTTCAGCTCTGTTCTTGGACAACCAGTCCATTCCGACTACTACATCGAAGCTACCCAATTGAATAGGTAAGAGGTCGATGCTAAAATTTCGTTCGCCAAGTTCTAGTGTGCAGCCTCTGACAACTTCGCCCGATTCAACAAGTTTACCATTGGCTAGTTCTATGGAATAAGGAATTTCTAATCTACTAGATTCTATTCCGAGTATGCGTTTAAATTCCACAGACATGAAGCTATAATCGGCGCCAGTGTCGAATAATATGGATGCAAAGTGATTGTTAATGAGAAACGTACCGGTGACCACGTTAGGGTCCTCGCGTGCGTCTCTTGCTCCAATCACAATTGCTCGAGCCGGAGCGTTGTTTCTCTCTGGGCAGTTCTTCATGAAATGATCATTGCTTCCACACTTGAAGCATCCTTGCCCTTTCCCGTTACCATTCTTGTTACCAGCACCGTTCCCATTTCGGTTCTTTCCTTTTCCCCAACAGTCTTCTGTTTGATGACCCACTTTACCACATTTGTCGCACCTTGGAATGCGACAAGCTCCATCATGATGATACTTACATTTTTGGCATCTCGGCATGGAGCCTTGGTATGCTTTGGTTGCATGGGTTTTCATCTCCTGAGGCGGATTAGTGTCGCGCTTCTTGTTGAAACCCTTGTTGTTACGAGTTGCTTGGTTCAAATTGGCATGCTTTCTCTTCTTGTTGCCGGACGACTCAGCATGCGTCTCGGTCTTCTCTGTTGGGTTTAATGACAACTTCTTCATACGAACACAATCTTCAGTAAGGCTGACAGCCAGAGTTACAGCCTCGGTGATTGTTTGTGGTTTGGCCGACGTCACCATGCCACGAAACTCTGAGGCCAGTCCCCAAATGTAGCGTTCAACATGCTTGAATTCGGGAGTCACCATGTAGGGAAGCACTCTGGACAGATCATGGAACCTTCGAGTATATCCATTGATGTCAGCACCTTCCATGGTCAAGTGCCAGAACTCCGTCTCCAACCTTTGGAGTTCAGCACGAGAGCAGTACTTCTCTCTCATTCTTTCCTTCAGTTCCTCCCAAGTGAGGCCATAAGCGGCGTCATCACCCAAAGTTTGGGCTTGCAGGTTCCACCAAGTCAGAGCTTCATCGACGAATAACCCAGTAGCAAAAGTGACTTGTTGATCCGCGGTACACTTGCTCATGCGGAAAGTAGCTTCAGTCTTCTCCGTCCAGCGCACGAATGCTACTGCACCTCCTGTGCCATCATAGTTCATCGGCTTGCAGTCGAGGAACTGCTTGAAAGTGCAGCCTAGAGCTGCATTGCCTCCAGATGAGTCTCCGTCCCCATTACGCCTAGCGTTGCTTGGTCCACCACTGTCTTGAGTTCGGTTTGCCTCGTACTGGGCGATAGCAGCGGAGATCCTTTCTTCCAGTAGAGCGTTCAGCTCTTCAGCAGTTCTCGGCAGTGGGGGAGGAGGAGGTTGATCATCATTGCGAGCATTCACAGCTTTCCTGGGTGCCATGTTCTGACAGAACATAACACAGCAGGGTTAGGCATTTGTTTGATATCGTCACACTAGACAGTAGTACATATATATTCACAGGTATATATACCACATAAGTGACATCAAACCATTATTACTCTAGCAGAGTACTTAGTAGGCTTGCACTGAGGGAATCTATACGTGACAAGACTTGCTGTGGTTTCTGTGCACTGAATTCCATAATTACGTATGCATCCATAATTACGTAACTCCTTGCACAGTTCGCACAGTTCGTTTCATCCTCGTATCTCTTCCTTCAGATAGGCCATCGCTTTCAGGTAAAGTCACATATACTTGTGACATTCTACTTCTAGTACATGCTAATTATCACACATAATTGCAAGTAATTTCTAGTCAACGACAAGTGCTACTCAAGTGCACTCTAAGTCTCATAGTGTCTTTTCTAGACTCATGTAGACAGTTTCAGGTAGTGGATGTCGCGGGACGTTTTATGCAATGAAAACTCTTTGAAAATTGTTTTCGTGAATGGATCCTAGAGATTGTAGACTAGACTCGAGAAGGAATCCTGGTTCACTACAATCGCAGCTCTGATACCAATCTGTCACACCCCTTTCTACGGCGGAAGCACGAGGTGTGATCATGAAAGGTTCTCATTGCATACGAAGAGTAAACATGCTACATGCTCGTAAAAATAACATTCAAATACCATAATTTGAAAACATTCGTTAGCGTTTACATCGCTAAGTCGCATAAAGCATTGTCTTAAAAGTTTACAACTTTATTCAAAGTTAAACACAAGCGACATCCACGAGCATAAGCCAGACCACGCGCACATCCATCCTAGTTACCTGAAATACATGTGAGTTTTTGGAAAAACGTCAACATAAAGTTGGTGTGAATTCATGCAGTTTTGTATTTCATGTTTGTATACTTTGTATGAAAACATAGTTTGTGAGTAAATCAAGTTTTCATATGTAAATCCAGTTTCATGTGTACACCACGTACATCTGTATAATTCAATTTCTTCTTGAGTACCCCACGTACTCAAGTTTAATTCTCATTCTCTTGAGTACCCCACGTACTTCAAGTATAATTCAATCTTCTTGAGTACCCCACGTACTTCAAGTTATATATCAATTTTGTATGGTATGAATTTTATGTACATACAGTATTTCTGTACTTATCAGATTGTTAATGGGTTGCAAAGCCATTAACATGTGACACGTCATAGGAAGTCACCAAACCTAAGGCATTTAATTGGTATATTCTGAGACACAAAAGCACCACTCGATTCTCGCCCCGACCGAGTGTGAGGCTGCCAGGCACCTGTTAGATCTAACCTTTTGTTCTGCGGTCTGAATGTATACGTTGATTAATGGTGCTTCTGTACCCTATTCGTGACACTATTTCTCATAACGCATCCTACTTGGTTCTCGTCCTCACCAAGCGCGTTTCTTGTTATCATTTCTCATTGCGCCTTATACTTGGTTCTTGTCTCACCAAATGCGCTTCTCATACTCTTGTATTTCGTCACACTTGGTTCTCGTTCTCACCAAGTGTACTTCTTGTATTTTATATTTCGTCACACTTGGTTCTCGTTCTCACCAAGTGTACTTCTTGTATTTTATATTTCGTCACACTTGGTTCTCGTTCTCACCAAGTGTACTTCTTGTATTTATATCATACCATTTATAAATATTGTACTTTTGTACATGTATTTCACCCCCGAAGTTATAAAAACTGAAAACAGTTAAAGAGAAAAGGGGGAGCATGAACTCACAACTTTGCGTTCCTAGCGTCGTAAACTCCACCGGATTTGCTTAATTAACGTCGTAACCTATACGCGTTTTCTTAACGTTAGTCACTAGACTTGCGTCGCACAAGTACAGTCACTCTCTTTTGTGTATATTTTCTTGTGTTAAAAATATTCTTATATTTTTAACTACGTATCTTACTTATATTATTTTCTCCAAAATAAATATAAGTCTTTTGTGTTTTGCACTTTGCACCCGAATTATGTTTCTTGTATGTTGTATGTGTATTTTTATATTTCTACTCCTCATGAGTATTTAGTGTATTTTTAAGTCTTAATACACTAGCACGTATAACACATACTATATACACTTAACACACAAGTTGGTGATCAAATAATATATATTTTTCTCTCAAAAATATATATACATAATATCCATTTTTATTCTTCAAGAAATCACCATTTCTTATCATCAAAAATTAGGGAAACCTTGTTAATGTTTTGAGGTATATTTTTAGGGGATAAGTTTCTCAAAAACTTACATTTTTCTAAGTGTCAAAATTTATAAAAATTTTGACAGAGTTTCCCCTAAAAATGGAGGTTTCCCACGTTTTCAAAACGTGTGTTTATTTTCTTTTAAATCATCATCAATCATCAACAACAATTATCAACAATAATCGTCAACAATAATCACTAATTTCATGAACTTGCATATTTACAAAAATGTGTAGTAACTTACTAGCACATTTAGTAAGTCTTGTTATCTTTAAAAATAAGTTTAATTTCTTAAAAACTTTATTTTTAAAGAATATGAAGTTTTACAACTTCTAGTCGGTTTTTTTTTTTTACGAAAATTATTTCTTTGTTATAACCTCTGTTACACAAGTATCCATACACTTGTTTGTTCACAAAAACTACTTTTGTTTGTGTAAGACCCGGTTTAGAACATGTGATTTCTTGGACACTTGGTCCTTTGAAAATACCGCTTGTAGATACGTAGATCTACTAGTTTTAAACACTATTTCACAAGTTAAATTGCTTTTACTCAACAAAAATGCTTTTACACAAGTCCATGACTCATGTGTGGTAGAGTTTCACCCTTTAACCCTTGTGTTAACTAAAAACGAGCTTATGTTAAGATCCATGATCTTACAAAGTCGGGTTAAACGATGATCCGGGCTACCACATCATAGATCGGGTCTAGATGACCATAAATTTCAAATACTACAACATTTACACAACATATGTGCTATTAACCACCACTTTAAGTGTTTTTAGTAGACTTTTGTTCATCATTTTGTATTTTAACGAGATTTAACCGATACAAATCCTTTTAACCACTCTAAAGTAGTTCAAATACGAGTTTTAAACATTATACCTCTAGCTCGAGGCTAGGGAAGAATCTATGCGCAAAAGAGGTGGATAAAAGCAAAGTAGAGAGGTCCTTCGCGTTCCGCTTGCTCCGAGGCTCCTAATACGTGACCCTTGAAGTGTGTATGATGATGGAATGATGAGAACTAAAACCGAAAGTTTGATGGTGGGTGGAGTGAGGTTCGGCCGAAGGTAGGGGGAGCAAGAGAAGTTGTGTTGTGTTGTTGAATGAAAGGCTAGAACCATAAGACTTGTTTTATATCCATGTTTCCTCAATATCCCTTGGATATTATGTTTCAAAAGGACATGGCAAATCTAATAAGATATGAACTAGAGATCCCATGTGGGGATATGGTCTCCCAACCGTCCAACATAGGGGGGGGGGGGTTCTAGTTTGATTCCAACCATTAGTTAGGTAATTTAGTTAGGTTAAGTAAGTTAGTTAAGTGCTTAACCCGGTTAGTTGTGTGTCGTGCTTTATGGCGGGTGTTAGGGTATTCAGGGACCCTAACTGGCTCAGAAAAAGATAAATAATGTTAATGGCAATATTTTCATGTTCCGGGTATAGTCCGGTTGTTCGGTTACATACCGATTCGTTAAAGTGCTAAATTACACTTTTTAGTGTCGTTTAAGTACCTTTCTTGTACTCTTTCAATTCCCAACACTTAGGGAAATATTCCGGATAATAAAACGACATTTCTGCACAACATTCATATGTTTAAATGCTGAATTATTGCTGAATTTTATAAATTCTGCACTTAAAGTGCGTTTCGGGTGCTTTTTAGTGCTTATTTTTGCTTTCGTATTGCATATACATTAACCCTTGTTTGTACTCTTGGGTTTTAATGCATTCTTGTTGTCGGACCTACACCTAGGCTCTAATTTTATTGTCTGACTGCTTTCTGCAGTTCAGTCGACACAGTGTGTCTTACCGGTGAGTTCACTATTATTTTTGACGCAACGCTCTTGTTTATGCATAAAGCAATATTTTGTAGTATACAACGTGCATGAATTCACTTGTTTAATCATGTGTTCAGACATTGCTGACAATTAAGCACATTTTTGCAATCATTAAATAATGATTAAAGTGTACGGAAATTACCGGTTTGTGCCAGTTGTCACACAATACCCCCGAGAATAATGGGGAGGTGCATCTTCCTATAGCGCTACTATTGTTAAGGCGGAACTACCCACTCTGGATTAAACGTTCACATAGCATAAAGAATCAAGAATCACAAGTTTCACATACACATAGGATAGAGTTTAGATTCCAAAAGTATCAAGTTTCATAGAATACATGTTGCATCCCAAAAGTTTAAAACGAAAAGGGATCGAGTATACTCACAGTGATTGCTTAACAGTTAAGACTGTTATTGGATCAAAGGGAGCTCTTTAGGTTTAACCTGATTAGATTACAATAGGTAAGTGTCGAGCAAAATAACGAGATTGCGCAATGTGTCGGATCGGTCATCTGATTGGATGGCCGTTCGATCGGACAGCCATCCGATCAGATTGCCATTCGATTGAGGTGACTATTATAAGTGAAGGGACGGATTGCCATCCGATCGGTTGGTCATCCGTACGGATGGCCATTCGAACGAATGGTCATTCGATCCAATTGTTGAGATTCCAAAAGTTTAGCCAAGAGTTCAACTCAAGTTACTTTGATCAAATGGTCATTCGATCGGACGACAGTTTGATCGGATTGCCATTCGATCATGGAGGTTTCCAAAGTTTCAAAGTTTCAAAGATTCAAGGATTCAAAGTTTCAAAAAGGTTCCAAGTGTTTAAAGGTTATGAGACACATGCTACTCCGATCGGATGGCCGTTTGATCGGACAACAGTCCGATCGGATTGCCATTCGATTGGGAGGCCTTGTCCCGTTCACACTCTTGTGAAGTTTCTAAGTCTCCATTCTAACGACGACCGCACGGTAGGTATTGAGACAATGGTTACCACATCAGTATCCAGCCAATCTAATTGGACAGGAATCACCCTAGTCCATTCACGTGTCTGTTTCTAACTGTGTTTATGTCGGAATCCGTACTCCGGTCATCTTCTCTGTCACACCCCCAAAATCCACACGCGGAGTACCACCGCTTGGAGGCGTGACATGACCAGGATCAAGCCACCAATCATATTGAACATAAGTATATAGTAAAAGTCATTCATCAATACGATAGGTGTTTCCAAAACCAAATATAAACAAGTGTGTAGCGGAAGCATTAAAGTAAAACCCAACATAAGTTTAAGTACAAAATGTCATAAAGTTCAACAACACATTCACGATCCATGTCCACAACGACTGTGTCTCCCGTGCAAGCTCCAAAAGTACCTAAGGTCCTGCAAGGCATGTAACAGAGAGTCAACAACTAGTTGAGCGAGTTCACAGTTGGTTATTTAGTTATAATGTTCGTATCGTAAATCGTATGTTGGTTTAGTAATCACGTATCGTATGTAATAGCATCGCGGCCCTCTAGGCATGTTTGCGAAGTTTAGTGGGGGTTTCCCATATGTTCTCTAGACTAGGTATATTTGTATCGCGGCCCTCCAGGCATGTTTGCGAAGATTAACGTATAGTTCGCGGCCATTCCAGGCATGTTTGCGAAGATTTTTCTAGTATCGCGGCCGATCCCGGCATGTGTGCGAAGAGAAGTATATGTATCACTAGTCTAGTAGTATCTACCATTGACCTTCCTCTCCCGAGGCCTATGGTATGTAATTCCGATAACTCTTAAGCATAAATAATCAATCAATCCATTCCCAACCCCGGGAATCCCATGCCTTGGTAGAAGTGTGAACTCACCTTGTTTGCTCGGTATGCTAAGTTAAGTGCTCACAATTAATCAGTCAAGTCCTATAGTGCACGTATGTTCAGTCAGTACATGTTGGTAAGATTTTTTTGCATGAAATCACTATCACAGAAATATCACAGAGTGTGTCTAGCAATTTGCATTCTTGTATCATGTAAACAGTTACTCATGTTCAAACCATTCATGTTACATATAAAAGTCTTTTGTAGTTTATTCTATTATAAATATCCAATAATTCACTTAACAGAATTAACATCCAACAGAACTAACAAACTAACTAGGTTTAGAAGTAAATCAACTTAACAGAACTAATAAACTTAACACATTTACCATACTAACTGAATTAATAAACTGAGTAATTAAACCAACTAGGTTATTTACTTAACAGAGTTACCCACTTAACAGGGTTAACTTAACTAACACAGTTAACAAGTTAACAGTAAACAAGTAAACAAAGTCGCCAAAATGGCGAAATCCCCCTTATGGCCGAAAACACCCTTATGGCCGAAATCCAACTTGGGCCGAAATCAACATGTGGGCCAAAATCACATGTGGGCCGAAATCACTTTATGTGATTTCGTCCAGTTTATTATTGTGGGGGTGTTTTCGTTGAGCATGTGTGTGACGAAATCACTAGGGTGCCGAAATCCCTTAGTGATTTCGTTGGTTTCCTCATCATCTTCAACAACACTTACAGTAACATAAAAAACCAGCAACTATAATTTCCATTACAGTTTCATGATCTGAAATACTTGAAATCATTTAATCAAATTATAATATGTAACAAATACATTACCAAAACATTGTGAAATCCAGAACATATTTCAATCAGTTTATCATTCAATAACTTATACCCACTGTTGATCCAAACATCCAAGATACAGACAGTTCAGAGATAATAATTATCTAACAAGCACACAATGATCAATCACATAATCACATACATAAATATATACATACATCATGATTAAACATCCAATAATCATACGATATGCAACTATAACAACTGAATCATGAAATCACTAACCCAGGATTAAACAGAGGTTTTGGCTTCAAATGAGGAATTCTCTTTGTGGGTTTCAGAGGTAGAGAGAGAAACAAAGTGATAAGATATGGTTTGGTAAGTGGGAAACTTATCAGAGAAGATTTGTTTATAAAATGATTATATAAAATATCTCAATACTGGGCCAAGGCCCATCTCTGATTTCGCCAAACATTGCTGGACGAAAACACCAAAGTGTTTTCATCACTTGGGTGATTTCATGGGTACTTGTTTTCAGTAAGAGATCCATCTTTTTTTTTAACATGTTAATTAATACAAACCTTAATAACACACACTCACATATAATAAATATTATGGATCCCAAGTATAAAATATCAATCGAAATACGATATAACGTATTACAAATGTAAGCGTTGTGAAACAACGAGTCGTGTAAACAAACAACATAAACAATAAAAAAAAATAACGTGCACTAAATGCGAAGATGGAGATCTTGAAAACTCGAGTTGTCACATTATCCCCAACTTGAAAGAAATTTCGTCCCGAAATTTAGCATGCGGTTACTGAGGAAGCTAGGTAAGTTATCGTTTACTGGGTCTCCTGGGGTGTCACATCATCCCCCCGTTGATTTGGAATTTCTTCTCAAAATTCTGTAGTAGCTTCAGCCTCAGTAGTAGTTGCATTGTTTTCGAACAACTGGGGATATTTGAGTTCCATTTGGTCTTCGCGTTCCCAGGTGAACTCTGGGCCACGACGGGAGTTCCAACGAACTCGAACAAGAGGTATTCTGGTGTTCTTGAGGACCTTAACATCCCGGTCCGTGATTTCAACTGGTTCTTCGACGAAATGCAACCGTTCGTCGATAGTGAGCTCCTTCAGAGGAACTATGTGGGTCTCATCTGACAGACACTTCTTCAGATTCGACACGTGGAAGACGTTGTGAACTGCACTGAGTTCAGCTGGTAAGTTCAGTCTGTAGGCCACCTTGCCTATCTTCTCTATGACTTCAAATGGTCCAACGTATCGTGGATTGAGCTTGCCTCGTTTGCCAAAACGAACAACACCCTTCCAGGGTGAAACTTTGAGTAGTGCTCGATCCCCAACCTGGAACTCGAGTAGTTTCCTGTCTTTATCGGCGTATGCTTTCTGACGGTCACGAGTTGCCGCCATGCGTTGTCGTATTTGAGCAATCTTTTCAGTAGTATCAACTACCATTTCTGGACCTGTGATCTGACTGTCACCCACCTCTGCCCAACAAAGAGGTGATCGGCATTTACGCCCGTACAATGCCTCAAATGGAGCAGCTTTAATGCTGGTGTGGTAACTGTTGTTGTACGAAAATTCCACAAGTGGCAGATGTTTTTCCCAGCCCTTGCCAAAGTCAATTACGCACGCCCGAAGCATGTCTTCTAGAGTTTGAATAGTGCGCTCAGACTGCCCGTCTGTCTGAGGATGATAAGCTGTGCTCATGTCTAAACGAGAGCCAAAAGATTTGTGCATTGCTTGCCACAGTTCTGAAGTAAAATGTGCGTCACTATCAGAGATAATGGAGGTGGGCACCCCGTGCCTCGAGACAACTTCTTTAAGGTATACGTCTGCTAGAGTGGAGAACTTATCCGTTTCCTTGATAGTCAGGAAGTGAGCAGACTTTGTGAGTCGATCCACGATCACCCAAATAGTATCATTTCCACGCTGAGATCTAGGTAGGCCAGTAACAAAATCCTTGGAAATTTGTTCCCATTTCCATTGTGGTATCTCAGGTTGTTGGAGTGGGCCTGATGGTTTCTGATATTCCGCTTTGACTCTCGCACAAGTCAAACACTTGCTAACGTAAGTTGCTATGTGGGCTTTCATGCTAGGCCACCAATATGTAGTTCTGAGGTCGTGGTACATCTTATCTGAACCAGGATGTACTGAGTAGCGAGACTTATGAGCTTCATCCATTACAAGCTCGCGTAAATTACCATAGAGTGGGACCCAGATGCGTCCTGTTACATAGTAGGCGCCGTCTGCCTTTTGTTCTAACCGTTGTCTTGAGCCGCGTAGGGCTTCAGACCTGACGTTTTCCGGTTTCAATGCTTCTACCTGAGCATCTCATATCTGTGAAGGAAGACTGGACTGAATAGTGAGTTGCAACGCTCGTACACGTCTAGGTGTAGTATCCTTTCGACTGAGGGCGTCGGCCACCACATTGGCTTTGCCCGGATGGTACTTTATAGCACATTCGTAATCGTTCAGTAACTCGACCCATCGACGTTGTCGCATGTTCAATTCTTTCTGCTTGAAGATATGCTCAAGACTCCTGTGATCGGTGTAGATGGTGCACTTGGTGCCATACAGGTAATGTCGCCATATCTTGAGCGCAAAAACAACAGCTCCAAGCTCTAAATCGTTTGTAGTGTAATTCCGTTCGTGAATCTTAAGTTGGCGTGAAGCATAAGCAATAACTTTATCCCGTTGCATCAACACACATCCAAGACCTTGAATAGATGCATCGCAGTAGACAACAAAATCGTCCGTGCCTTCAGGCAATGAGAGGATAGGTGCGCTACAGAGTCTATCCTTTAAGTGCCGAAACGCTGTTTCCTGTGTATCACTCCAACGGTAAGCAATACCTTTCTGTGTCAGTAATGTAAGCGGTTGTGCAATCTTTGAGAAGTCTTTGATGAACCGTCTGTAATAACCCGCCAAACCCAAGAATTGGCGTATTTCGGTTGGTGTGCGAGGTGCAGGCCAGTTCTTGATCGAATCTACCTTGGATGGATCGACATGAATCCCATCCTTGTTTACCACGTGGCCTAGAAAGTGGACTTCACGAAGCCAGAAGTCGCATTTTGAAAACTTAGCGTATAGCTGTTCCGTTCGAAGGAGTTCCAGAATAAGTCGTAAATGCTGCTCATGTTCCTCCCGATTCTTCGAATAAATCAGAATGTCATCAATAAAAACAATAACAAACTTGTCAAGATAAGGTTTGCACACCCTGTTCATAAGATCCATGAAAACCGCAGGCGCGTTCGTTAGCCCGAATGGCATGACCAAAAACTCGTAATGGCCGTAGCGAGTTCTGAATGCTGTTTTGGAGACGTCCTCATCCCGGACTCTCAGTTGATGGTAACCCGACCTCAGGTCAATCTTTGAGTAATAGCTCGACCCTTGCAACTGGTCGAATAAGTCGTCGATGCGTGGAAGAGGATAGCGATTCTTTACGGTCACCTTGTTTAGTTCGCGGTAATCTATGCACATACGAAAGGTACTGTCTTTCTTCTTCACAAATAATATTGGAGCCCCCCAGGGCGAAGAGCTAGGACGTATGAAACCCTTTTCCAAGAGTTCTTGCAATTGCTTAGACAGTTCTTCCAGTTCAGTTGGAGCTAAGCGATAAGGCGCTCGAGCTATGGGTGCTGCTCCTGGAGCTAGCTCGATCTGAAATTCGACCTGGCGATGGGGCGGTAACCCAGGTAACTCTTCAGGAAACACTTGAGGAAAGTCGCGTACTACAGGAATATCCCCAATCTTTTTCTCTGTCGTCGATGTATCAGTAACGAGTGCTAAAATAGCTATGTGGCCCTTTCGCAGACACTTCTGAGCCTTCAAGAAGGAGATGATGCCACTCACGACACCACTCTTGTCGCCTTGAACTTCGAGAGGTTCTTTGCCAGTACGGGGAATACGAATGATCTTCTCCTTGCATAAGATCTCTGCTTGTTGTTGGGATAACCAATCCATACCAATGACGATGTCAAAACTACTCAGAGTTATAGGAATGAGATCGATAGAGAAAGTCTGACCAGCGAGGATAAGATTACAACCCTGAACTATGTGTGTGGCTTCTAGACTTTTACCGTTAGCTAACTCTACGACATGTTTGGTGTTCAAAAGTGTTGGTGCGCGTTTTAGCATTTGACTAACTTTCAGAGACATATAACTGGCATCCGCACCCGAATCAAATAATACGGTAACATAAAAGTCGTTAAGAAGAAACTTACCCGTAACCACATTAGGATCGTTCCTCGCATCACCCCGACCAATCACAAATGCACGACCCCTAGCACCATTGTCGTTGTTGTTTCCCCCATTGTTGTTCCCGTTGCCCTGATTATTGTTGTTGTTATTCTGATTCTAGTTTAACTGGGGGCAGTTCCTCTTGAAGTGACCTTCAGCCCCACACTGAAAGCATGCCTTATTTCCATGCTGTTGTTGCTGTGGCTGGTTTCGTGGAACGGGTGGCTGTTGTTGCTGGTTCTGATTCGCAGGCCTTGAGCTCCTGAAATCTTTAGCCTCATGACCTACCCTTAGACATCTCTGACAGCGGCCTTTACGACACTGACCACTGTGGTGTTTGTTGCACCTGTTACACAGTGGATGAATTCCCCGATATCCACTCTGCCCCTGACCACCAGACGATTGCTGACTCGGGCTCTGGTAATCACTAGTCTTGCGCTGCTGCTGTGCTTGAGACTGTACAGTAGCTGAACCCCTGCTGGAATCCCCTTCCAATTTCCGCTTGTTGTCACTGGGATTAGCAGGAGTAGCTGGAGTGGTAGCGGTAGTAGTTGCGTTGATACGTTTAGGCGGCCTGTTCTGTTCCACTGCCTGATCGGTGAGGCGATGAGCTAGCTTGACGATCTGTTGAATAGTGCCAAGATTCGCTGAGGTTACGTGACTTTGAATCTCCGGCACCAGACCATTGAGATACAGTTCGATACGCTTAATGGGAGGGTCCACCATAGTAGGACACAAAATATCCAACTCATTCGATCTTCTGGTGTACGCTTCAATTTCTGACCCCGTCATTTTCAAGTGGTAAAACTCTACCTCCAGCTTATGAATATCATCACGGCTACAGTATTCCTCTTTGATCAACTCCTTGAAATTATTCCAGGGTGTGGCGTTAGCAACAGCCAACCCTAACATCTGAACTTACGCATTCCACCAAGTCAGCGCAATGCCTTCTAGAGTACCAGTGGCTACTTCACCCTGCGAGCCTCAGGGCATTCACACATTTCAAATACGGACTCGAGCTTTTCAAACCAATGGAGGAGTCCAACCGCTCCTTCCGTGCCACTAAAAGTAGTAGGACGACAGTCCATGAAAGTTTTGAGGGTGCAAACAGGTGGCTGAGCGTGCTGACCTCCTGCTTGTGCGGCTGCAACTGCCGCAACAACTTGTTCGTTAATGAGAGCCGTCAATTGGGCTTGCGTCATGTTAATACGTCCAGACATGATCTTCATAGCAAAGATAACATAAGTGAGAAAGGTTCGCGAGTAGTGCGATAACAGAAGAGAGTAAGCACACAAGTGTTCTCATGCAATAGTGTTAAGTTAACCTAAGCATACCCGGAGCAAAGTTCTATGCAATTCTAGCAAGTAGGCAACAAAACATGTACCATATTACCTAGGATATTGAGTCTTGCACGTGGAGCGAGGCGTCGTTGTGGATCGTTGAGCACTGTTTCGGTTATAGTCTGGTTTTAATAAAAACGTTTTCCCCTTATTTAAACCGAGTTCTCTATAACCAATGGCTCTGATACCAATCTGTCACACCCCCAAAATCCACACGCGGAGTACCACCACTTGGAGGCGTGACATGACCAGGATCAAGCCACCAATCATATTGAACATAAGTATATAGTAAAAGTCATTCATCAATACGATAGGTGTTTCCAAAACCAAATATAAACAAGTGTGTAGCGGAAGCATTAAAGTAAAACCCAACATAAGTTTAAGTACAAAATGTCATAAAGTTTAACAACACATTCACGATCCATGTCCACAACGACTGTGTCTCCCGTGCAAGCTCCAAAAGTACCTAAGGTCCTGCAAGGCATGTAACAGAGAGTCAACAACTAGTTGAGCGAGTTCACAGTTGGTTATTTAGTTATAATGTTCGTATCGTAAATCGTATGTTCGTTTAGTAATCACGTATCGTATGTAATAGCATCGCGGCCCTCTAGGCATGTTTGCGAAGTTTAGTGGGGGTTTCCCATATGTTCTCTAGACTAGGTATATTTGTATCGCGGCCCTCCAGGCATGTTTGCGAAGATTAACGTATAGTTCGCGGCCATTCCAGGCATGTTTGCGAAGATTGTTCTAGTATCGCGGCCGATCCCGGCATGTGTGCGAAGAGAAGTATATGTATCACTAGTCTAGTAGTATCTACCATTGACCTTCCTCTCCCGAGGCCTATGGTATGTAATTCCGATAACTCTTAAGCATAAATAATCAATCAATCCATTCCCAACCCCGGGAATCCCATGCCTTGGTAGAAGTGTGAACTCACCTTCTTTGCTCGGTATGCTAAGTTAAGTGCTCACAATTAATCAGTCAAGTCCTATAGTGCACGTATGTTCAGTCAGTACATGTTGGTAAGATTTTTTTGCATGAAATCACTATCACAGAAATATCGCAGAGTGTGTCTAGCAATTTGCATTCTTGTATCATGTAAACAGTTACTCATGTTCAAACCATTCATGTTACATATAAAAGTCTTTTGTAGTTTATTCTATTATAAATATCCAATAATTCACTTAACAGAATTAACATCCAACAGAACTAACAAACTAACTGGGTTTTGAAGTAAATCAACTTAACAGAACTAATAAACTTAACACATTTACCATACTAACTGAATTAATAAACTGAGTAATTAAACCAACTAGGTTATTTACTTAACAGAGTTACCCACTTAACAGGGTTAACTTAACTAACACAGTTAACAAGTTAACTGTAAACAAGTAAACAAAGTCGCCAAAATGGCGAAATCCCCCTTATGGCCGAAAACACCCTTATGGCCGAAAACACCCTTATGGCCGAAATCCAACTTGGGCCGAAATCAACATGTGGGCCAAAATCACATGTGGGCCGAAATCACTTTATGTGATTTCGTCCAGTTTATTATTGTGGGGGGTGTTTTCGTTGAGCATGTGTGTGACGAAATCACTAGGGTGCCGAAATCCCTTAGTGATTTCGTTGGTTTCCTCATCATCTTCAACAACACTTACAGTAACATAAAAACCCAGCAACTATAATTTCCATTACAGTTTCATGATCTGAAATACTTGAAATCATTTAATCAAATTATAATATGTAACAAATACATTACCAAAACATTGTGAAATCCAGAACATATTTCAATCAGTTTATCATTCAATAACTTATACCCACTGTTGATCCAAACATCCAAGATACAGACAGTTCAGAGATAATAATTATCTAACAAGCACACAATGATCAATCACATAATCACATACATAAATATATACATACATCATGATTAAACATCCAATAATCATACGATATGCAACTATAACAACTGAATCATGAAATCACTAACCCAGGATTAAACAGAGGTTTTGGCTTCAAATGAGGAATTCTCTTTGTGGGTTTCAGAGGTAGAGAGAGAAACAAAGTGATAAGATATGGTTTGGTAAGTGGGAAACTTATCGGAGAAGATTTGTTTATAAAATGATTATATAAAATATCTCAATACTGGGCCAAGGCCCATCTCTGATTTCGCCAAACATTGTTGGACGAAAACACCAAAGTGTTTTCATCACTTGGGTGATTTCATGGGTACTTGTTTTCAGTAAGAGATCCATCTTTTTTTTAACATGTTAATTAATACAAACCTTAATAACACACACTCACATATAATAAATATTATGGATCCCAAGTATAAAATATCAATCGAAATACGATATAACGTATTACAAATGTAAGCGTTGTGAAACAACGAGTCGTGTAAACAAACAACATAAACAATAAAAAAAATAACGTGCACTAAATGCGAAGATGGAGATCTTGAAAACTCGAGTTGTCACATTCTCCGACAATAATCCATTTCCAAACCGACTCCAGACTAATCATCAAGTCTACAGTCCGTTTAGGTCCGGATTCCACCGTTTCAAGTAGAGTTTTAAGAAAAGATAGAAGAAAACATGAGTTTTAGCTGAAAAGTTTAATTTTAGTAAAGATTTTGTGTAAAAACGCATGAAATTCCGTAGATCTGAGCTAGATCTTGACTAGAATAACATCACACAACAGTTTGTACAAACCGTCATGATGACGTCACCCTCAAGAGCTCAAATCACAGAGATTTCATGGTAAAATGTGTGATTTCAAAGGAGAATAACGTAGAGAATAGTGTGTAGATCAAAGATGTACAAGAATCTAGTGTAAAACGTACCGAAATCGCCAAGATATGGGAGAAAAGTGGGAGTGCGTGCGTCTTGGTCGAAGGAGGCTGTCACATCAGTTGGAAATGATGTGACAAGTCCTATTTATAGTGTGTACGAGGAGATAAGGCGGTGTGGCACGGATCAGATGGCACTTCGATAGAATGGCCCTCCGATCGGATGGTCATCCGATCGGATTGCCATTCGGTCAATCCCATCCTTTCAGCGTTCCCGTCTTTGTTTCGTTTTGTGAGTTAGATTAAGCGTTGCATTGTGTATTATTGGGTAATAGTATCACATAACTAGATTATATCATTAACACATTAGTTTCCAAGTTTCATACTTTCCGCCAGTGACAAGTCTCAAGTCTCTCGTTCAACCAAGTCTCAAGTTGCACGAGTCTCAAAAGTCAAGCACCAAAGTATCAAGAATCATAGTTCCATAAGAATCAAGTATCAAGAATCAAGCCTAAGATTCAAGTCTCATAGTGTTAAATATCAAGAATCAAGCGTCATAGCATTAAGAATCTAGATGTAAGCATCATGAGTATCAAAAGTGTCAAGTATCACATAGCTTAGGGACTAAAATTGAAAATAGCTAAAAGTCTAGGGACGCACGTGTTACAGTTGGGGTGTGACAGTGCTCGTGACGGATGAGGCACAACCCTCCAAGACAAGCAAACCAACCCCGCGCACGGACCAGAGAAGTGGATCCTGAACAGGAAATATCCAGAACATGAAATATCCAGAACAGACAATAACCTTAGGCCCAGCAATGTCTGAAGCCACCCGCGCATCCCTCAAACAACTGTCATTCAAGAACTATATTATCCAGCATTAAAGACGAAGGAACAAAACCTTTCAACTTATTTTCTAAATCTTCAATTTTATTATTAGCAAACTCAAAGTCTTTTTCAAGTTGAGTTATTTTCTCAATATGAGAATTTATTACAATTTGATTTTCAAAAACAATATTAATTAATAACAATTTTTCATTTTCTAAAATTTTTATTTGATTTTTTAAATCATTTTCTAATTTTTAAAATTTTTTGTTTTCTAATGTCAAACTCTCCGTATCTCTTAGGAGTTTGACATTATTTGATATGGATTTATCGCATTTTAGCACACTTGTTCCGAACATGAAGCATCATTTGTAGATACACTTGATTCTTTGACTGCACTGTTCTACACCACCATCTTTTGCTTCTCCAACTTTAGCCTTAAAGTTTTCTTCTTTTTAACATCTGGTATTTTTGATTCAGTCAGATTAATAAAATCATACTCAGTATAAAAATACAAATTATTTCTTATTTCTTTCAACACCTCATGCCAATCTGAAGATAAAGATTCGATTAGTTTTTTATTCATCTTTTCATAGGAATTAGAGATACCATGTTTATTCAATTCAAACATTAATTGTCTATATCTGGCTAATCCCTCTTCCAACGTCTCATCATCTTTGTTTTTAAAAATTTCAAAACTATCTCTTAAAGCTTCTTGATGTTCCATCTTTTGATAAGCACTTTCCGGCATTTTTACAAAAAAAAATTTCAACAAAAACAATTTCGTGCTTGTTAAACCGTGTTTTCTTTTAAACCCGAACAGTCAAACCAAAAATTTTATAAACTAAAAACCCCGGTTCAAAACACTTGTAGCCCAATGTCTAAAAATCACAGTCTAAATCGTACTAAAATAACCCGACCCAATTGGACTTGTGAGTTCAGGAACGGATCGTTATCGATCACAAGATCTGCGTTTAACTTCGTTTTTACGTGCAGAATCCGTAAAACGAAGCGTAATCGTAAATATAAACGTTGTTTGTTTATTACGTAACAAACGACAACCGAACAAAGTTTCCACTCAATTCTACGCTAAACACTCGAGATCGAATCGGTTTGTGCAAACTTGTTCTTGTGCAAGAGAAGATCTGACTTTGAAGGACAGCGTGAACGAATCGAGCATGCATGATATATATAGGTGTATCCTCTCGTACGTGAAGAGATTTGAAGGAGCATGCAAGATCCTCTCATTCCAAGGTGCATAAGCCCCTCGTGTGATGTATTATCCGGTTCAAATCCAAAAGATTAATAATACTTGGCCTAAATGAGTATGTAGCCCAACAGTGACTTTCAAACTGTGGCCCACGAGACGTTTTAATATCAGCCCAATCACCAAGTCTTGGCCCAAAATTAAACAGTCCAAAATATTCATGATAATTGCCAGCCCAAAAGCAAAAACTTGAGCAACCCAAATGAAAGATAACTCAGTCCACTTATTCAATCTCGGCCCAAAAAAAATCTCGCTACATAATTCTTTGATTTAGAAACCCGATTCCAACAAATTCCAATTTATTTATTTTTTATTTTTTTTAATCTTTTTTTATTCTGTCCAATCACAATTAACCATCATATTATTTGACGTCTTTCTATTGTGCCCCCTTTTTAATTTATTATTATTATTTTTTTACAAAACTCAAAATACTTTTGTCCAAAGATTGATCATCACTTATAAAGACTCTCATTACAGTTTACAACACCAAACAACCTTTAAAGACCTTCACCTTTTCCGACACTTATCCGTCGCTAATAACACTTTCTCAACACAAATCCTCTTATTTTTCTTGACACACACAATTCGTCACTAATAAACTTTCTTATCTTCTTCTCTAATTTCTTAGTTATAACAAATCTGCACCCTTTTCACTCCTGCTTCAGCTATAACGAATCACCACCATCATCAACTTTCTATCTCAGATTATTTTTTTTAATTTCAGATCTAAAAGCCTAACCAAACTTCTTTACTAACAAAAACCCAATCGTCGCTATATCTTTTGTCACTACACCGATTCTTCTTCAATCGAAGACCGGCAATTCTATTTCTTTTTTCTTTGTTGTCAAAACAGACAGATCCTTTTTTTAAACCCTTATCTCTACTAATCTTGACAATACAAACTGTCGTTTATACCCACTGTCGCAAAAAAAAAAAAAAAAAAAAAAAAAAAAAAAAAAACCTTATATCCTTCTATTATTCGATGAACACACAACAATTAACAAACCTTTGACCTTCTAGTATATAAGTTCAAATACACATATACACTGCTAATTCTCTTCTTCTTCGTTTTTCCAAAATCACAGTAACAAAGATCCAACTCGAATATCACAGCCACAAAAGTATCAAATCATCTGCTGCCTACTACGTTCTCTTATTCTACTGTTTCGAACAAAACGACAACAAACCTGATCCCAGATCAGACTTTATTCTTGTCATGCAACACTCATATGAACATGATCCATACGTATGATTGATACGCTTCAATTCATGATGCATTGAAGCTGCTGATGTTTCTATTTTCATGGATTTATCGACTGTTTTGTGTGATTTTCAACTGTTTATCATGTAGCTTGATTTTACGCACAAAAAAAATAAATAAACTTTTCAGTAAGTTTATACCTTTAAAAGCTGTCCGTAAATGATCTGAAATGTATAAACTTGAACCGAAATTCAATACAACAGTCCGAAACAATGATGCAGCTGTTGGGTTAATCTTGATGGGTTCGGGTCGAGTGCGGGTCAAGTCGGTTACGGGTAAGAAATATGGGTTATGGAGCAGCAACTAACGGGCCAGTTTGACTGAGTTTAGAAGAAAAGAACGTGCAAAGGAATAAACGTTATTTCCAGCTAATAAGGAGGGAACGTGGACTTGATTTTGCATGTGCATGGACTGAGTTTTTAGTTTGTTTGAGTCTCACTATTATTTAGGAAGAATCCAGTTGAATAGGTGATGGCACGTGGTGCATTTGTTTTATTTTTCTATTTGCATGTTGCCTATTTAAAGGCATGTTTTGTTAATGAATAAATGACCAGTTTTCCAATTTTATTCTCTTCTCGATAGTTTACTTCTTTAATCTCATTTCAAGCATAAATCAATAGTGTGTGGAGTGGGCCTGAACCAACATTTGGTATCAGAGCGGAGGTTAAAGAAAGTGGGCAGTTTTGAGAGTCGGTGGCGAGAATTAGTGCAGCCCTTTGGCTGTAGGACTGGAACAAAAAGCAGGGAAAATGTTTGTCGAATGAAATCAGCAACAAAGTAAGAAGATGGTGACGTCCAGAAAGAAAGAAAGAAGCCGCTGATCAAAGAGGAAAGAGAGCAGGCCAAGAAAGAAGAAAGAAGCAGAAAGAAATCGCGATTTCATTGGATCGCAAGAAAGAACCGGTGTTGTGCCGGTATGAAAGAAAGTCCGAAGAACTCGCCGGAGACAAGAAAGACAAAGACCGAAAGAGACCGTCGTCGGAAAGGAGATACCGGCGTAAGAAAGACCGTTTCCGGAGAAGAAGGATTGAAGCCGTGAGAGATCGAACGGCATGACCGAGATCGAATCTGTTCTCTTCACCTGAAGTAAAGACCGAGACCGTAGGTGCGATAATGACCGGAGTATCGCACCAAGGTAGACCGAGACCGAGCGGTTGCCGAAGAAAGATCGTAGACCGAAATTTGTGAACCCATTTGAGACCGGAGGATTCACAATAGACCGACACAGGTGACGGGAGGCCGAAGATTCACCTAAGAAAGACCGTGATTGTGAACAAAGACCGAGAGTTCACATTAGACCGAGTCGTGAACCGAAGACCGAAAGTGTTCACGTTAGAAAGAAAGAGAAGACCGAAACTAGAGCGAACCTACGAGGTTCGTGTAGCAAGTATGACATGTGTGGCTCGTAGCAAGAGAGAACGAGTTCGAATCAAACCAAGTTAGCAAGTTTAGCAAGAAAGCAAGAACGAGTTCGAGCAAGAAACAAGGAAGTAGCAAGAACGACATCAAGATTAAGGGGGTGATTGTTGGGTTAATCTTGATGGGTTCGGGTCGAGTGCGGGTCAAGTCGGTTACGGGTAAGAAATATGGGTTATGGAGCAGCAACTAACGGGCCAGTTTGACTGAGTTTAGAAGAAAAGAACGTGCAAAGGAATAAACGTTATTTCCAGCTAATAAGGAGGGAACGTGGACTTGATTTTGCATGTGTATGGACTGAGTTTTTAGTTTGTTTGAGTCTCACTATTATTTAGGAAGAATCCAGTTGAATAGGTGATGGCACGTGGTGCATTTGTTTTATTTTTCTATTTGCATGTTGCCTATTTAAAGGCATGTTTTGTTAATGAATAAATGACCAGTTTTCCAATTTTGTTCTCTTCTCGATAGTTTACTTCTTTAATATCATTTCAAGCATAAATCAATAGTGTGTGGAGTGGGCCTGAACCAACAGCAGCAAATGTTACTTAGATCTGAAAGGATTCACTTAAAACACAAGTTTTGTTTTAGATTTCAACTTTCTGAAAACAATGTATAAGATTTAACCCAAAACAAACCAAAATATGACAGATACACACACTACTTCGATTCAAAACACACCAAAAATGTCAAAATTCACTGAAAATCAATCAATTTCACCGAAAATCAATCAATTTAGTTCAAAACTCGTCGAAATCACACGAACACATTGAATCAGTCTGAAATATACAAACGATTCACCAAAAGTAGTCGAAACAGTCCGAAATTAACCGAAATTCGATTCGATTACACCGAAACTCGTCCGATTTTGCACACGATTACACGCAGAGCTTCCCGAGCTCTGGTACCACTTGTGAGTTCAGGAACGGTTCGTTACGAACATAAGTTCTGTGATGAATTCGGTTTAACGTACGAAATCCGTTAAACCGAACCGTAATCTTTAGACGAATGTAAATAACAAACTGTTTTATTATTAATCTTCGACAACCGGAAAGAGTTTCGACGTATACAATACTAATACGACCTAACCTCGGCTTAATCCGTATGAGTTCTTGATCTTGTGAGCTTGTGCGGACTTGTCTACTCTTGAACGAAGGGAGATGCATGGTATATATAGTGGCAGATCCCATTCGTGCGTATGTTATTTCTGTCCGTGCGATTGTGATTGTTAGATGGTAAAACTGATTGAGTCATTCATTAACGGTTACAATATATAGAGATGACACGAAACCCTAGCTACTAAAGTGGCCTCACACAATATAGTTCAATAGTGATCTTTCCATATTATTTCCATGCATGTTACTTCCTTTTCCCATGCACATTGACTTTATGTTCTGCAAGTTTCTTGGGACGACTTATATGTTGTCATCACTCCCGAACGTACTGCATGATGCGTGTGGTGTGTATATATTTTTAAGTATATTTTAAGCCCTTTTTACATGTTAGTCAAGTTTTAAATTTATAAAACACGATATTTTACTAACATCAAACACACATATGGGCAAGTGCACCCATCGTGAGTGTAGTATAGTGTTGGTAAGATACCGAGGTCGTCCAAGGACACAAGAGCTTTTAATACCGGTATATCCTCAACATCTAATCAAATCAAAAGTTTAGAAAAATGTTTTAAACTAGAAAAATAAAAACTAACTAAAATGCTGAAAAATAAAATAAAAATAAAAACAGATAGACAAGATGAATCACTTGGCCCCGACTCGTGTATAGTGTAACCTTTGATTATTTCCGCACTTTTGCACTTTTTAAGAGATTATCTTAGTTATTGTAAGAGGCCCATCTTTTGAAGGTGACGTTACCCTCAACCCAGTAGTTTGAGTCAGCAAGGATACAATCCTAAAGGGTCGGATTATTGAAAGATAATTAATTAAGTTATTAATGCATATTATGGTAGGCCCCTCTTTTGAAGGTGACGTTACCCTCGACTAAGTAGTCTAAGTCAGCAGGGATACAGTCCTAAGTAGCCGAGTTAAAGTATTAATAGTAGCTTACATATGAGGGGATCAAAGAGTTTGGACCCCCGCCATCCAATACCGGTGGGTATAGAAGGAGGTCCTACTAAATTTGACCCAGGTCCTTGCAGGATCTATAAACTGAACAAGGCAAGACTCTTACCAAACCGTTCCCTTAACCCCCGACCAGGTAGCCAACATACCTCCATATAGACCGTGGAGATATGAATGGTGAAAATCTTTTATTTTATATAGACAGTAAAATAATGCCAAGACACCACGGACAAACGATAAGGAAGAATCATCTTCAACATAAGAAACTAGTTATTAAAGTCATTAATACATAACCAAGTAAAAAGTGCGAAAAAATTAAAAATAAAAGTATTACACTAGACACTTGATTTCACCAAGTGATGTAAGAGATTTAGGCAAACATGGCATTTTATTGTCAAGAACTCTTACGATCAATCTTGGATCCCGAGATGACTCACACACTCTATGATGGACAATGGATGATGGTGGTGGATGATGGTGTTGTGATGGTGGTGGGTGAAGTGTGAGAGAGGTGGTGTGCCAAGGGATGGTTTGCAAATGAGCCAAGCACCCCTATTTATAGCCAGAACAGCAGCTCGGGCACGGCCCGTGTCCATCCTCCTTCTCTTTCTTCATTAATTGCAGTTTGTCTACATTAGTTGACCACGCCCCCGTGTCTGCTGGGCACGCCCCCGTGTGCAGAAGCATATCTGTACTATCAATGAACTATTTTACATTCAAATATTCATCATATTTTACATTCCACTCGACCCCTCTTTATGTAACATTCCTCCTCTATCAGTTACGCATTCTTATATTTTCATTCTAGCTTCCTTCGACGTTAACCTTTCACATTTTCCATACAGTTCTTTCTAATTATTCTAAATTTGGCGTACTAAGTGTGTACCCCGCTTTCTTAACAGTTCCTCGCTTTTCTTTCCTTTCTACTACCCATTTTCCGATATGCAAGTCGACTCTTACCATCTTTCCATCATGACATTTCAAGATATCTAATAACCATACTTTACAATAAACAAGAATCTAGAGCCGCCATTATTCCCTGTATTGATATGAAGATTGTAATTATTTACTAGCATTATGAGTCATTTACTTCTGCCTTCCACATTACTAACCATACTTGTTCCTACACCGTGCCATTAGAAACAATAACGCTCACGATGAGCCTACTACTTGATTTTTCTATTATTAATATCATCATTCTTCTTAGTCACCCCCTCTTGTGACGTAAAAACTTTGGCTACTAAAGTATATGTGTGTGTGTGTATATATACATATACTTGCCTCAACTTTTAGTGATTCTATTACTATTAGTTGCTTGTTAATCCATTCATTCAGTATGGACTAATTCGCACATTTGTACTTCCTTACTGGTTTTAGACATACTTGTTTTCATTTTACCATTTCTTACAAAAAATCTCTATCCTCGTCAGTGCTTAAATCATCCATCTAGGTCTTAGCACATTTTTCATTTAGTCCTCATAAGTCGATCATCACATGCTTAATACGCAACGTGTTCGGAGCATACTTCTTTCATCATAATCTTATTACCTCAACATCTCTCTACGTATATATATAATTACTTACACCATTATATGTTACCACATTTGTCATATGTTCTACTCTTACTTGTTTATCTCGTTTAGGTCTAAGACGATTAACTATCAACATATTCCTACTTACATTCCCACAACCAGCGGCAACATATCTCACATACGTTCACATACGCATCATTTATATATATATGCATGTGTGTTCTTTTTGTCCTACATTATGCTTGACCAACCAGGCTATCTGTGCCACTTACTTGTTTTGTTTATACTTATCTTTAGTTAGGTGGAGAAAAAGCATCTCCTCATAAATATCTTCCTTTAAAAATTTTAATTCTACTAACCTTTACTTTTGTTTGACAAAATTTTCATCCTTAGGATCATACTATACTCGGAATTCCATCATCCTTTCATGTTCAATATTTTCTAAGCTTAGTCGTAATTATCGTTTTTACCTTTCATTACATTCTAGGACCATACCATCATCTTCCGTAATCATTGCTTTTATTCCTTCCTACTGTGTCATTTGTTATCGTTTGTATTTCCTTCGTCCGTCATCTACCTTAAGCATTTTCTACATTCATTACTTCATATACTTTCTATGTCATCTTAAGTTACATTGATGCATTCATAATCATATTTCAATAACTTTCATACCTCTTGTGCATCATCATCAACATCGGTCACGATAGTCCACATCATGCATGCCTTTCGTTCATAGGGGAATAGAATACCTGACCCTTCTTACTTACTTTCTCCCACC
Organism: Helianthus tuberosus; assembly: GCA_030545235.1. Lineage (NCBI taxonomy): Eukaryota > Viridiplantae > Streptophyta > Magnoliopsida > Asterales > Asteraceae > Helianthus > Helianthus tuberosus. The sequence continues at coordinate 19,579 of JARYGA010018686.1, read as the reverse complement.
ATCCATTTCTCGGAACATATTTTATTAACAATTTTCTTCGTTTTCACAAGCCATCTACTACATCATTCGAGATCATTATTAAAAGTTATTCTTTGGTCACGTTCATTTCATTTTAACATTTTAAATCTTTATACTTTCCTTTCTTTCAGGCTAGGTGTTAACGGTACTTTATGGCCACACCACATATCTCTCATTATAGGGTTGATAAATCTAACTAGAACTTCATTCACAACCTTCCAATCATATACGTTCTTACTTCGAAACATTTCGACATGACCCGGTTGACATTTAGAGGATCCTATTTATCATAGGTTGCCTTTTTTGGAAACTTAACGAAACTATTAGTTATGCCTCAAGAAATATTCTACAACATAGTTTAGGAAATATGTTAATATGCCTAACATATTTCAATGACTTTCATTCTCTTACTTATTACACATTCGTTAATTTTATATATACTTTTCACTTCATTATATGTTACTTCATGCCATCATGCTTATGTCTTATTGACCTTTGTCCTTTTAATTATGGTTATCATGCTTTTATTTCATAATTCCGGTATTAATAGCCACTTAGTGACCATACCCCATTCTTTTCATCATCCTCGGTGTTAACGGCTACTTCGTGCCCAGACCGCATACCATCCATCATCCCCGGTGTTTACGGTCACTTCATGACCACACCGTATACCATTCATCATTCTCGGTGTTAACGGTCACTTCGTGACCACACCGCATACCATTCATCATTCTCGGTGCTAACGGTCACTTCGTGACCACACCGCATACCATTTATCATAGGGCATCATCTTTACCATCATTGTTGGAAATATCATTATCATCATCATTTACACTCACTGCACCCGCCATCTACAATTACATATTTTATTAGATACCGTATCATTCTTTTCTTTATCATTCATGCATTATTTGCTTTCAATAATTCATTTCCGTAGGTCATAAAACCATACAATCCTTCATTACGAACATTCTAGACAAGTTAATTGAAACATACAATCATTCTTACACTTACTTCTTATTCATTCGTTCTTTAACTAATAGCCTTCATGTTAGTCAGCTTATATTCATGGTTTTATTAACATTTAGGGGCTTTTTCTAAGCTTAACGAAGGTCCGGAACTGAATTAGAGGCCACGGGATAACAAACAAAACAAAACAAAACATTTGCCAATATTTGGAGCTCTCGCGTGCCGCGAGGGAACACCCCCTTGTTTGTCCCCGGCCGCGACCACGGTTGCGTGACCCGATGATGATACCGAGTGGGTTTCACGCGACGCGACTCCCCATTTTCGACAGACTCTATGTTTATTGGTTGCTGCACTCTCCCAGCTCAATTTTTTTTCCCAAAATCCTAACTTTAAAACCTCATATCTTTAGTTCTACTAATCCGTTTTACTTGATTCTTTTTTCATACGTGTCCATAATTTAAATACGGACCCGTTTAACATCGTCATTCGCCTTCAAACTCGGTTTATAAACAAATAACCTATAAATCCCTTTTTAATTTCTAACTATAAGCATAATCAAATTTACGATTTACTTACTTGCATAGCGTTTCGGAACGAACACACCTTCATACGAGCTTTCGGTTTGAGTTCAAGCATTTTAACTCTAATGCTTGAATCCCTCAAACCTTGGCTCTGATACCAACTTGTAGCACCCACTTTTTCACATCCGAAAATAACATAAATGACATACAAATTTTTAACAAAAATTGGGCATGACCCGTTAGTAATATAAACAATTCCCCCTTTTTTTAACAAACATTGACCAAATGAACTTCTACGACACTTTTTCAAAATAAATAAAAGTTGTAACCATACAAGACTTAACACAAGGGTTATGTCCGAACTACCCAAAAGGGTTTTAAAAATCCAAACTACTTACAAACATCCTAAAACATAAGTTTTACATTTACATTACAAAAATTATTTTGACGCATTACAAAAGATAACTTGAACCGGTAGCGCAAAGGGCGATTTAGTGTGTGTTCGATCCGAGCTCGCCGTCGTCAAGTATGGGATTTACCTAACATGCATAACACCAAACATTCATTGGTTCGATTCGCTAAAAAAAATTAGGCTTTTATTTTCTTATCATTGTTTTACCCGTTAACCAATTCCATCACTTGCTAACCTTAACGTTGTAAACATCCCTTCCTTGTAAGCGCATATTTTCTTTACTTCCATTCATCCTTACATATTGAATTCATTCAATGCATAGACCTTTCAACCCATTCGAAATGGGTTGATTCTTACCATGCATTACTAACTTACATTTCTCATTTTGACCCGTTATCGACGAGTCCTTACTTTAACTAATTTGACATCATACAAATCAACATTTCCGACCCGTTTAAAACGGATCATTACATATTCGTCACTACATCATTACTTAAACATTTCTCAAGATTCTACATGTCGAATTCATTCGTGATCAATAATGCAAATTTACACTAAGACTTAAATACCAAGATTACCATTCATACATCTACATATAAAATAAATAAGTTCATATGAACTTACCGTGATCTTGTGATGCTTGCGACTTCGAATGACCTGTGCTTTCTTCCTTCTTGATACCTATACATTATAACCTCATATTTTAAGCTTTCGTATACATTACTCCACATATGCATTTTTGATGTGTTCATCACAACTTAACACAATTACACACACATCCATTTTCATTTACATCATTATTAAATCAAAGTTTCATGTCAAATTTCAACTAAACCATTCTAAGGCATTTCATCGAACACATGGCGTGCGTATTATCTACAAAGCATGATGTACAAGTAATTATAGCATATTCATCCTAAATCATCAATGGGTTAACATAGTCTTTCAAAATCAATATCATAATCACACTACATATGATTCATATAAAATTACCCATCTAGGCACCTTCTATAACATGAGTTTAACATCAACTTCACACAATTCATCCATAATTTTACTAAGTTTCATTATTGTTGGTGCATACATCTGTCGACTTTGTCTTATATCGAGTCAGGTTGCGTTGCGGTTCGGAACAAGAATGATGTCATTATTATTGATGATGACATCATCATGCTTACATCATCATTGCATCATGGGCACATAAAAACAAATTAGAAACATATTTGAAAGTCAGAATAGGTAACCGTTTGAAAGTCAAAAATTGTAATTGTTTAAGGCATGACCGTTTGAAGGTCACCGTTTGAAAGAGATGACCGTTTGAAGTTGTGTTGCCACTTTCAAACGGTCAGGGTCCTTCCTTATAAATACCTTCAAACTGTCATCATTTGTAACGATTCAAGATTTGATACCGAGGTGCTGCCGGTTTATTCTCTGATTGTAAACATTGTTAATTGAATATACAAGAGATTTAAAGTGTATTTCAAGCTGTTTTCAAGTTCGTTTCTTAGTTTCCGCCTCTGAAACGTACGAGAGCTCTTCTGAATGACTCGTTTGGGTCGAAACACGTTCCTACAATTGGTATCAGAGCTCAAGAGGAAGAGTTCTTACCAAAACAGCTTGTTTTCATCATAATTTCTGACTTCTACACTTTCTTTTTCAAAATTTGAAATTTTTCACGGTTAAAATCGGCTCAAATTCTCACATATCACGCGTAATCATGTTTTAACAAACCCTTGAAAGTATTAGACTAAAATTCGATCTAAAACTGATAGAAAACTGCCTGACCGTTTGAAAGTGTTCGATATATTGATGATGTCATAGGTCATGACCGTTTGAATCTGACCCTTCACGTTTGAAACTGGACGTGTCCGTTTGAAAATACACGTGTCAGTTTGAAATTACACATGACAGTTTGAAATTATTGGGGTGACCGTTTGAGGAAAGCTGACCGTTTGAGAGTCATGACAGTTTGAGGTTGACCGTTTGAAACATACTCACCGCTTGATATGCATTGTGTAGTGTGAAACTGGTTCAGGTCACGTGAAGTTAAGTTTGGTATTAAATGTTGATCGGTCATCAGTGCATGTGATATTGAATTATTTCTTATAATTGTCAGTAACATTTAAAAAAAAAAGATAATCAAAATTGAACCTAGATTGTCAACATTGCATGTGACCTTATAATTAGAGGTCCAATCATAGTTAACCACATATCGGTTCATTAAATCATCAACTTGCTTGAAATATGATTGATCTTGATTGTGAATGATGACAGCTTGATAATAATGTACGATTGAATTGCTTTTCACGTGATAGTGCATAAAAGTGTGTGAAACTTTAAAAAATATTGTTGTGGGTTTGTATGTGTTGATAACAAATATGTTCACTTCGCACGGTGTGTACTCAGGTCATGTGTTTTAAGTTGTGGTGTCTGTCAGTTCGTACGGTTTGGAGTTCAAAAGTTTCAAAGGTCGTTTGATTTTGATCCGAGTCCTAGAAGTCTGCACAGTTGGTCAACGTTCAGTCCGCACAGAAAATTCACCAGTTCGAGTACCAGTCTTATTCAGTTAATTGATAAGCATTTAAACTGATTTTGTTGTGTTTGTGTGTTGTCAGGTACTTGCCAGGTGTTTCCCGAAGTATCTCAAATTTTTCGAAACATGGACGAGGAATTCTACAACGCGTTTGCTACGCCTGTTGCTCCTGTTACTGCTGCCGAGAATTTATACAGTGAAAATGAAACGGGAACTCATCAAAAGCCGCCAAAGTTGATGTATATCGAAGATTTTCAGGGTTGGAAAAACCGTTTTGAGAATTGGGTTCATTCTTACAGATTCGATGCTTGGTGTTCTTTACTGAAAGATTACGAGAAACCAAAGAATGAACGTGGGTTGGAAAAGGGTTTCAATGATTTTACTGAAGCTGATAAGTTGAAATACACTAGTGAGAAGATGATGATCAGCATTTTACAGCAAGCAGTTAAAGAAGACATCTTTGTCTTACTTCAACATAATGGAACTGCTAGATCAATCTGGGAAGCTTTACTTAAAAAATTCCGAGGGAGTGCTGATATGATCAAAAACAAAAAGGCCTTATTGAAGAAGTCGTTTGACATATTTACTGCATTTGATCATGAAACCACAAAGGAAACAATAGATAGATACTGTCATCTGGTTCTAGAAGTGAAAAGATTGGATATTCAGAAAGATGATGATGACTGGGTTGATAAGTTAGCAGAGGCATTACCCCAACAGAAGTGGGGAACTTATCTGATGATTGTGAAACTCATGAGGAAGACTGAGAGTATGAACTTGGCACAGTTTATCCAGAAGATTGAAGAACAAGAGCTGGATATTCAAAAGACTGCTATAATGACGAATCCAAATGCAAAGCAAGATGTCAGTTTGTATTACAGAGGTAACAAGTTTGAGGCCACTCCCAACCATAGTCCAAAGATTCAAACTGGTTTTAGTGCTGACAGCTCATCTGGAACAAAGATTAGTAATGCGACTCAAAGTGGTGGATTTTCTTCATCATTTTCAAGTTTTGATCCAAATAGCGCAACATCAACTTCTCAACGACAAAATTCAACACATCTTCAGTGCAATGTTACATTAAACATTCAAAATGGTCAGAATTTATCTCCAGAAGTTGCCAAGCGGCATATGGCATCACAGGTTACTATGTTAGAATCTTACGAGAGTTTGATCGATGGGAATATTGGCAATCCGATGCTTACCAAAGAAGATTACGACCAAATTGATGCTGAAGAACTTGAAGTGATGGATATCAAATGGTGCTTAGCAAGTGCTTGGAGGAGAGCTGAAAAGTTTCAAGAGATTACTGGTAGGGATGAATTTCGAGGAATGGCTACCTCTCCATTGGGATTTGATAAATCAAAGGTTACCTGTTTCCGTTGTAAAGGAAAATGTCATTTTAAACGAGAGTGCAAAGGTAAAGAAGCTACCGGGAATCAAGATAGAAACAATTATTATCAGAAATCAATCTTCCATCAGACTACTCAACAACCTCAAATTGCACATGCTCATGCTACTAATGATGGAAAGAAGAAAGCTTTATTGATTCATCAAGATGATGAAAAAGTTGCAGAGGGATTTAGTTGGGATAAATACATTCCATCTGATTCAGGCTTTGTTGCTAGAATACTAGGTGAAGAGGCTAGTGAGAAAAGAATCCCGATATTTCCTGATCTTGGAAGCGATGTGGATACCGATGATGAGGAAGAACATCTCAACAAAGCTAGAAAAGGCATTGATCTAACTAGTTTTAATTTGTTTTTTGCAGATAAAATGGAAATGTTGTACCAGAAAAAGATGGCAAGATTGAGGAAAGAGCTGGAAGCAGAAAGAAGGATAGCTGATGAAAAGACAAAGACAGAAGCTGGAGAAGAAAAGGTTGATCAAGTGATTGAGAAAGTTGTGGAGAAAATTATTGAAGTAGAAAAAGTTGTTGACAAGATTGTCGAGATCGAAAAAATTGTTGAAGTAGAAAAAGTTGTTGACAAGATTGTCGAGATCGAAAAGATTGTTGAAATTGAAACACTTGTCGAAGTTGAAAAAATAGTTGAAGTTGAAAAACTGTGTTCGAAGTGTTCAGAGTCTTGCAAAGATTGTACTGAGAAGGATACAAAGATTGCTGAGTTAGAAAAGATAAAAGAAGATTTATTGTCTGATGTGAAGTATGTGAAAGAGTCCTATGATGTTCTAAACAGGACAGTTGATGGTCTGAAAAGGACAAATGTTGAAATCGAAAAAGCAAATGACAAAATGAGTGCAACTTTAATGACAAAGCAAAGTGTCATCAATGATTATATTGAAGACTGTGCTAATTTGAAGAAGGAGTTGGAACTTGAGAAAATTGAGAGTGAAAGGACTAAACGATTACTGTTGAGTTATACAACATGTGATTATCTGATTGATCGTGTTTATCCTACTGTTGCAGGTCTGGAAGCATTCATGGATAGAAAGATTGAAGATACTGATACTGGTAAGAAACCAAGTGTCAAGTACAACAGATGTCCGCCCCCGATCCATGAAACTTATTCTCCCAGGAATCCTAATGAGGAGCGTCTAAAAAAGGCAGTCAACATCAAGTTAAAGTCTGAAATCATTGATGAATTACCAGACAATATTGATGTTACATTCACAGCGTCTGACACTGATCATGAGTCTGAGTTAGTAAAGAAAGTTGTCGATCAGGTGTTAGATATGGATGAAGAGTCAAAGTCGGAGTCTAAGTCTGAAAGTCCGAGTTCATCAGAAAAGAGTCCGAGTTCACTGGTTAACAGGGTTTACAATAGAGAATTTCTGTTATCAAAATCTAATTTGAATGACGGATCAATCAAAGTGGCTTATACTTTGTATGATTCAGACAAATTATATTCTGATGAGGAATTTCCAATAAGAAGTGTTAAAACTAAAATGATCAAACAGGTTTTCAAATTAACAGAAATTAATATTTCTGAAATAAAAGATTTAAATCTTCATGAAAAACCTAAAAATTACACTTCAAGAGTTCAACAGAGATTGAACAAGAAAAAGGGTTACAGTTTTGGTTCAGGTTATCGAAAGAAACCGAACCATAACCGTAATTACAAAAAGAATGGATTAGGTTTCAATTCTTCAGAAAATTATAAAAATCAGAAAACTTATAAACCAAAAACAAAATTTGTTTCAGGAGGAAGTTCAGAGGATGAACAGAAGAAACCGTTTTGGAAGCAGTCCAATCAGGAGTTTCTTGCTGAAGTGAAGAAGAATGTGAGAAGGTTTGCCGAAAGAGTTGATAGAAGAACCTGTTTCAAATGCCAAGAAGTTGGACATATAGCTTGGAATTGCCCCAAGACCAACTACCAAAAACAGGAAGTTTCTTCTAACTGTGCTTTGAGAAAGACTTTTGTTGAGAAGAAAGAACAACCTGTGAAAAATGTTAAAAAGTTTGAAAATTCTACTTCTGAGGAAGGAGAAAGTTCAAAAAGGTTTTACAAAAGAAGAGGTGATTTGAGTAAACAAAAGTGGGTGGTTAAATCTGAGGGTAATTCTGACAATGAATCTGATTCCATAAAATCAGAGGAGTCTTTGGTTGAGAAAAATGTTGTGAATTCCGTTCCAGAGGTGAACGATGAGGATTTTCCTCCATTGCCAAAGGAAAATTTGATGAAGAAAGTGGGAAAGGTAGAGATCTCAAATCAATTCTTCGCTGATAAGGGAGAATTTGATGTTGAGAAGGCTTTCAATGGGAAAGTCAAACATATTTTCGGGAAGATGGTTGATGGGAAGGTTAAAACTGTAAAAGAATTTTACAAATCAAAATGTTGGTGGGACAGATGTTTGCCACCAAAATCACCCAAGGCTGGTCAGGCTTGGGTGACAGCATTTTCATCATAAATTCCTGACTTGCCGGAGCTCCCAGGTTGGTAAGAGTGGAGCAGGAATCGGCATCTTTCTTAGCAAATGATCCTACATGTGGTACAGTTGGTAAAGTACAGGGGGTGTATTTAAATTGTTATATGTTGTTTTACAAGTGGTTATGGTTGGTAAGTGAACCTGCTAGTGGTTGACAGAGGTTTTTATTGACAAGTGGTTAATCAAGGTCATTATATTGAACTTGATTGGACCATACTTACAAATGGTATTTGATGAACAAAGTGATAAATCCCCTATCTTACAAGTGGTAAAATCAACAAAACTTATTTTCCGGAAAAACCATTTGATTAAAACAAACTTAAGTGTTTTGAAATCACAATGGGAAAATAGTTTGTTGTAAAGGGGAGTTCTGATTGTTTATGTCAAGTGGATGGCGATCTGAAGCGATTTGATATCGGTTGTCACTTTATTGTACAGTTTATTTTCAAATTTCCTAAAATGTGTTTTCATTTTAGGGGGAGTAAAAATTTTCAGAAAATCCAAAAACATTTGAAAATTTGAAAAAGACAAAAACATGATAAAATCAAAAACGAGTTTTGTTGTATAAAAGAGGAAATGATAGTACATCAGTGGACGATCACGGCATGCTAAAGAAATGGAAAGTCAAATGTGATAAACGGTCTCACTGATGTTGTGTCAGTAGGTTTTTGCACATTTAGTAGATTGTGACGAGATATAAACCTAAAATTCAAACTTGCTTAATTCGTGGGTAACATCTCTCGGATATATGGGTAACCCCCGAAATCTCGTTTGAAAGATTCCTTTTTCTAATATACTAGGTCTTTATACTCAGTGATATCTGGGGTATTATTCCTGGACTTCTGCTGAATGGAAGTTCTGACCTAGTCCTCGAATAATACTTTCCGCAATGCTTGTAACATAGCATCACCCTCAGCATATATGATAAGACAATAAAATTGCTTAGCAATGCTGTTGTAAAAAAGATCCTCTAAAGGGGACACACCCAAAAGTCGATTCGTGATCTCTCTGCTGAACGGTAGTTCTGACCTGAGCTCTCACGATTTCGATCATAATTTATTCCCCTACAGATATCATTTGTGTTATAATTACCTGTAAGACTGAATATTGGGATCTGGATACGGGAGTATATTCTGAGGTGGGACACGCGAATAAGTTTAAGTTTTTAAGACATTAATCTCGTATCTCGAAACAGTTGAACTTTGTGTGAAAATTTAAGTGGATCAGTATACTGACAACCTAAGTGAATCGTTTAAAACTTAAAATGAAATCAAGCTTAACGGTGTTGGTGATCGGTCTCAAAAACTGATATGATCCTCTTACACAAATTCACAAAAATATTGTATGTAAATATTTCTTTACTGCATTTCATTCCAGTTACAAAAAATCCAAAAAGATTTTCGGTGTGTTTTAGCATAAATTTTGAAAAATTCAAAAAGATTTTAGACAACTGATGTTGAAAAGCTGATTTTCAAAATTCCAAGTGCTGAACATGACGAACAGGTTTGGGAAAGTTTGTTTGAAGATGTTTGAAATGAAAATGATATACATTTAAGTGGTTCATCAGAAATTGACATGATAAATAATTTTGTTTGATACTGAAAATGATGAATTCAGGGTTGTGTATTCAAGTGATTAGCAAAGTTTCTAAATTTGTTATATCTTATCTTTTATGAAACTTATGTTTTGGGTAGAGAATATGCAGGTGAGTCAGGTTACGATACCTGAACCTGTGAAAGCCAGACTACGATCCCAGCACATCTTGAGGGGGAGTCTGTTAGAGAAAGAGAGTCTGAAGATGCAAGAGCTAGGAGCCAGAGATCCTGAAAGAGAATTGAAGGCCAGATAGAGATCCTGAAGGAAGCCCAAAGACTGATAAAGACTGAAGATTGAGAAGACTCGACACTTAAGACTCGTCAACATCTGAGGGGGAGTCTGTTGGTGCATACATCTGTCGACTTCGTCTTATATCGAGTCAGGTTGCGTTGCGGTTCGGAACAAGAATGATGTCATCATTATTGATGATGACATCATCATGCTTACATCATCATTGCATCATGGGCACATAAAAACAAATTAGAAACATATTTGAAAGTCAGAATAGGTAACCGTTTGAAAGTTAAAAATTGTAATTGTTTCAGGCATGACCGTTTGAAGGTCCCCGTTTGAAAGAGATGACCGTTTGAAGTTGTCTTGCCACTTTCAAACGGTCAGGGTCCTTCCCTATAAATACCTTCAAACTGTCATCATTTGTAACGATTCAAGATTTGATACCGAGGTGCTGCCGGTTTATTCTCTGATTGTAAACATTGTTAATTGAATATACAAGAGATTTAAAGTGTATTTCAAGCTGTTTTCAAGTTCGTTTCTTAGTTTCCGCCTCTGAAACGTACGAGAGCTCTTCTGAACGACTCGTTTGGGTCGAAACACGTTCCTACAATTATCTTACAAATTTCAAGTGGGTTTTACCCCAAACTACCAATACAACCAAAATGGCACATAACATCACCTCTATTTGTTCCTATCATCTAACATCCATGTCCAATTTCATACAAAAATCGCGGATTATACACAACCTTCTTCATCAGCTAATACTAAAACATGAATTTTGAATTACTTGATGTTAAGAACACTTAAAGGATCATAATTCCTAACTCATGCATCAACAATTTAACCTTTTCCTCCTTTAATTTGTAGGATTTTGCAGAATTTTTGAGAAGTGGGGTTTCCCCTTCTCTCTCTTGTTCGATCACACACATAGCCAGGAACAACACCGGCTTCTTTTTTTTATCAAATTCATTACACATTTACACATTAGCCCCCTTGTCTTTTAAAATGTGTTTAAATTTGTTATTTTCCATACTAACTTGGTCTCTTTTCTTTTGTTTAACTTAGTTATATACATATATTTAAACTTATTATCATTTTCTTACGGTACCGTTTTATAGTTACCGTTTTCTATTATTTAGCATCACGAAAATAATATTATTTTATAACATACGAAATTTGGGGTGTTACATATGTACAATTAGATTTCTATCTATGGCCACACAGATAGTGCACAAACAGTTTGGTAAAAAGAGTTCAATTTCATATTCTGACAGCGATGAAAGCTTTCACAAGCACTACATCCAGAAATCAGGAAATAACTTGTGTGATCCTAGTGTGATGATGTACAAAATGCTTGGATCAGAGAAGTTATATTCTGATTCGGAATTTCCGCTTCAGAATATCAACATGGATAAAGTTGAGAAAGTTTTCAAATTGTTTGAAGTTAAGTTGTCTGAAATTTAAACTTCGTCAAGTGTTCAAAGGGGTTGACTACGGGAAGTTTTTGAGGGGAGATAAAATAGAAAATAAGGTTGAAAAAGAAAAAGGTTTATGGTCCTAATGCATCAATCATATACTTACTTGGATAAGTCGATAAGGACCGAGAATATATTGTCTTGTCAAGTTCTAGATTTGTAAGAACCATATGGGCTATTCACACAAGAAAAGGAAAAGTGAGCATTTAGTATGGATATGATATTGGATGTTCGTTAAAGGCTCATGACTCACAATTTTGTGGGAAGGGGGTAAAATGTGAAAATATAAATACAATCAAATTTTAAAAATTTGTCATGCCTTTGTATGATATTTTCCTTATATAGTTCTTTTTATCACGGCGCTATCAGTTGTAAATTTGTAAAAACTTGAATTTTTAGGACTTGGTTTTCTAACTTAAAGTATAAACAAGACAAAATAAAAAAAAATATTTTTGAAAAAAGATTTGGGGTGTTTTAGCAGTTCCAAGTAGAGTTTTGTGTAATGCTTGTTTTAGGACAAACAAATTCAAGTTCACCCCCCCCCCCCCCCCCACTTAAATTACACATTGTCTTCAATGTGTCAAAAATTGGTCAGATTTGATTAAATGTGTAAATGTGGGTTAAAAACAACAAAGATTTTTCAGAAACTGGCTGCTAGACACGGGGGCGTGTTAGGTAGGCACGACCCCATGTAAAAAGTATCGGTTTTGAAAATTTACAGAAGATGGCCACGAACCCGTCTGACAGGTCCAAAAACAAAATTGTTTCTACAGTGTAGAGGACAGGGGCGTGCTTATCTCACACGGCCCCATGCTGAACTTACTGTAATGAAGATTTCGAGGTAGAGGACTTCTGTTTCTATTAGTTGGTTCCTGGTTAAAGATCCTTTGGCTGGTTCCAATCCCCTTTGGAGTGTGTTTTACTCCTTACAAAGAAAAACAAAAGCATTAAATATAAACTCAATCTTAAACATGATCGTCCTTTAAAAAGGAAGCCATACTTTTGAAAGTTGAACAAGTATGGATGAGTAAACTACTTTTTTTAATTCACAGGCCATGGAATGCCTCCATGGTGCATCATGTTTATAAGGGTCCTTGGCTAGACCTACCGTATCGGGTGGTTCTGGCTCATCTTCCAACAAGGGGTCGTCATTGCTTATTGGATATTTCATATCGAGATTAAAGCTTCGTTTGGCCCCAAGTTTAGTGGGAAGATTATGGTGTTTATGTTTGATCAAAGCTTGATGGGTTTTCGTGAATGGTTGTCCCAACACGAGTGGAGCATCCTCTATGATGATAAAGTTGGTTGGTACAATTGTTTGGTGTGTTTGAATGAGAACGTCCTCAACCTCTCCCATAGTGTGTTTAGTTTTTCGATTAGCCAAGAGGATAGGAATTTTGATCGGAAGGAAATCATCAATACCTAATCTTTCAAATGCGTAGCTACGCATTATATTAACAAAAAGATATTTATCTATTGAAATATTACTAATATAGATGTTTTGAATAAAACATGTTACCGGTTTTATGTTTAATTTAATTTGTACATCTTGTATTAGTGAAATTTGATCTTTAGTTAAATTAACACTTACCATTTCTTTGATGTTAGGATTAGTGTTTAACTCTTTCAAAAACTTAGCATGAGATGGTACCAAACTATGATTTTCAAAAAAAAGTTGTAAAATATGTATATCTTGGAGGTTTTGTTGTCCCTCTTTGAAATTTGCCTTTGTAGACTTACCTTCCATGTGACTTGGTTTGGTTTTTTCATCTTCATTCATAGGCTTTTCTTTAAGTGGTTCCTCTTCTTTCGACTTTTGAGGTTTTACCTCTTTGTCGATTACATTTTTGGTACAAATGGTCTCTTCTTTTGCACGAGATTGCTTGATCAAGAATTCTTAGTTCTTGAGACTTTGTATGAGGCTTTTATCTTCGGGGACGATTGTAGGTGGTGTCTCGTATGTTACAAACGCTGGAGTGTCCCAATCAAAGTTTGATTTTGGAAGCTCAAACCTTGGTTCCTCATACGTCGTGTATGAGGTTGATGGTTGTAAGAGGTAACAATTTTGTACCGAATGGGATTCACCGCATGTGGTATAATATGGTTCCTTGTAATCATCATAATAGTAGTAGTCATAATCTCCCATGTAATAATCCATTGTTTGGATAATACCCATAAGATTACGTCTCTCGGGAAAAAAAGATTTTTTTTTAACACAGAAGGTTAGCACGACCCCGTGTGGATTAAGCACGGCCCCGTGTTTAGGACTGCGTTTAATCTGATACTAGGTGTTTTTAACACGGCCCCGTGTCAGATGTGGCACGGCCCCGTGTGAGCCTTCTATGAAGAAGTTTTTTTGTTGATTTTCAACTACTGTAAGTTAGACACGGCCCCATGTTTGATCAGGCACGGCCTCATGCTGAACCTGCAGAAAGTAGAGAAAAAAAGAAAAAAATATAAAAAGAAAAAATAAAGAAGAATAAAAATGACTAGGCCGTCGATTTTAAACTTTCTTAAATCCATGTGTTCCGGGCAACGACGCCAAAAACTTGACGTGTGTCGGAGTGTGTACGGATTTTCACTATATTTTTAAGTACTTTTTACTCTTTTATCAAGTTTTACATTTATAAAACACGATATAACACTATCACTCTCTACAACACGCTAGGGCAAGTGCACCTATTGTAGGCGTGGTATTGTTATAGTAAGATACCAAGGTCGTCTAAGGACACAAGAGCCTTTAATACTGGTTTATCATCAACGTCTAATCGACCCAAATTTTGAGAAAAGTTTTTTAAACAAGTAAAAATAAAAAAAGAAACTTAAGTAATAAAATGAACAAATAATCAAGAAAGAATCACTTGGTTCCAACTCATCTTGTATGTATTCTTTGATGATTTCCGAACTTTGGGTTTTTTAAGAGATTTTCTTAGTTATAGTGGCATGTCCCTCTTTTGGAGGCTACGCTACCCTCAGCCATATTGGTCTGAGTCAGCAGGGATACAGTCCCGCAAGGCCAGAATATTGAAATATATTTAAGTAAGTTATTAATGAAAAATGTGGCATGTCCCTTTGTTGGAGGCAATGCTACCCTCGGTCATATTGGTCTGAGTCAGCTAGGATACAGTCCCGCAAGACCGGTTTAAAGTTTTAATAGTAGTTTATTTATAAGGGATTCAAGTCATTCTTACTACCCCTGATTTGATGTTATCTGCCTCAAAGAAAGTCCTAATAAGCTTGAATCAAGTCCTCGCATGATCTATACACTGAACGAGGCAAGAACTTTACCAAAACCACCCTTCTAACCCCCCTTCCATGCAGTTAACGTGCTTTATATAGACTGTAAAGACGCGAATGAGTGAATCAACAAAACATCAAGAGATGATTGAATAAAATTCCCTTTCAATATAAAAAAAACTAGTTATTGAAGTCATTAATACATATCCAATTAAAAAGTGACCAAAGTATGGAAATCAAAAGTAATACATAAAAGATTTTTTCTTCACTAAGTGATGCAAGAGATTAGCCAAGCTTGGCCATAGTTTGACAAAAGCTCTTACTATCAATCTTGGATCCTGAAACTACTACCCACTCTAACTCAAATGATTGTGATGGAAGATGATGGTGTTGTGGTGGTGGAAGTGAGAGAAATGGGTTACCAATGAATGAGTTGCAAGTGAATCAAGCACCTCTATTTATAGCTGAAAACAATGGGTTTACACGGCCATGTGCCTGGTAGGCACGGCCCCATGTCCTTCTCCTTCTCTGTTTTTATTTAATGCACTTGTCAGTCAAGATGCTCACACGACCCCGTGTGTCAACGGCACGATCCCGTGGCCCTTGTACTTGCTGTATGTACCCAGATTTACAAATCTGGGAGTTTACGGACAGCTTCCGGGAAGTTCGGTTCAGCCGTGTCTTCCTCGGTGTATAACCCAATGTTTACACCGAACTAGGCCATGGATCTGCTTTACCACTCACCCCCACACCTAAATTGTACTGCATATGAGTCAAAGAGATCCTGCTCATTCTTGTTGAAAGTTAGCGTGCTCAAGAACTCCATGTTATACTCAAGGATTGACCGGAGTCATGTCTCTAGGAAGATACAGAGTGGACCACTAAATAGATCATCCTATCTTTCCCTTTGTCCAACAATTTCAAGCGTATCATATCACACTTGTCTTGGGGGTTCTTCGTGCCTCACCTGCAACACTTCAAACCGATTCTGGTAATCAAGTTCAAAAGTTTTGAACCTTTGAAACTTGTGTGGCGTCATTCCTGCAAGAAAGAACCAGTAAGACAATTGGCGTGTCGAAAATTATGCGAAAAATTGAAATCAAGAGGTCTGGACACGGCCCCGTGTCTGGGGTCTGGAATGCCCACGGCCCCGTGTTAATTCTTATGTTAACCCAAAAATTAAGGTTTTCAAGCCGTCTTCGAAAAATTCAAAATTTTTGGTCTATCATGTGCGTTTACCCCAAAAATCAAACCCTAAGTGTCAATTTTGCATAAAACGCTTGTTTACCCTTTCAATTTTTGATTTTTCGGTCAAGAACAAGGGTTTATGAAGAACTGCTTGAACAATCTGATTTTTCTAACAATGTTCGGTGATTTACTTCTTAAAACACTTATACTAACTAATACTAACAAGATCTAAACAAAAATTTGGGATTGGCACGGGGTCTAGTTCAAGAACCCTAGATTTATCCCAAATTTTTGATGTTATACTACATGCAAAGTGCTAATCTAACTAACTATGATGCTAGAAACATACCTCATAGACGAATTTGTACAGAAGATCATTGAAAATAGGCGTAAAAGGGGTAGGAACCGGATGCGCTAGAGAAACGGGTCGTTGTTTGTGTTGAAAGAGTGAAGAACAGGGTTCTTATACCCTGTCTAAAGATTTACCACGTCCCCGTGCTTGGTAAGCACGGCCCCGTGGCCGGTTTATTTATTCTGTTGTTTACTGGGTGTTTGGACTCGGGGGCGTGCTAGGTGGGCACGGCCCCGTGGTCAGAGTGCCAGTAACAAAATTTTTATTGTGCACGTGTGTGTGACCGTTTTTCCGAGGGTTCCCTTTTTGTACTTACCTGTTCTCGTCCAATCTTTAAGGATAATTCTTTCCAAATGTACCTACAAGATAATTAAAAACAATATGAATATTTACAATTAACGTTTGATTGTTCCCCATTCACATATCTACCTCTTGAAGTGTTACTTCAACTTCCTCATCCTCAATGAAGCCTTTGTAAAGCTTCAACCTTTGTCTATTCACCTTGAAAGGTTCACTGTTTGGAGGCTTAATTTCTACGGCTCCATGTGGAAAGATTTGGGTAAGGGAAAAAGGTCCCGACCACCTTGACTTGAGTTTTCCTGGAAATAACGAAAGTCTCGAGTTTAATAAGAGCACTTGATCCCCCTCCTGAAATTCTTTGGCTTTGCCTATTTTATCATGTAAGTTTTTCATGAGTTCCTTATAAATTTCGGAGTTGGAATATGCTTGATTTCTCATTTCATCCAATTAATTTAACTAACAAAATCGTTTTTTACCGAAAGTTTCTTGGTCTAGGTTTACATTTTTTAATGCCTAGTATGCTTTGTGTGCAATTTCTACTAGTAGGTGACAAATTTTTCCATAGACAAGCTTATATGGGGTAGTGCCTATCAGTGTTTTATAGGCGGTTCGGAAGGCCCATAAAGTATCGTCTAGTTTATCTGCCCTATCTTTTTTATTTTGACCTACAGTTTTTTCTAAAATTCTTTTTAGCCCTCGATTTGTTACTTCATCTTGACCGTTGATTTGAGGATGGTAAGCAGTTGAAAGATGGAGATAGTCCCCATATTTTGTTAAAATTTTATTTAATTGGTAATTGCAAAAATGGGTACCTCTATCACTGATAAGTGCTTTTGGAGTGCCGAAACCAAAGAACAATCGTTTTAGGAATTTTACCACAACTCTCCCATCGTTAGTTGGAAGAGCTTCGGCTTCGGCCCACTTAGACATGTAATCGACTGCACAAGAATGTATTTGTTCATTTTTGACGGTGGGAAAGGTTCCATAAAATCCATACCCCAAACATAAAAAATTTCACAAATAAGAATGCCGTTTTGGGGTATTTCGTTTCTTGATAAGATATTATCTGTTCTTTGGCATGCGTCACATGTTTTAATTAAATTGTATGCATCATTATGGATGGTTGGCCAATAAAATCCTGGATCTAATACCTTATGTGCAGTGCTCATGGCTCCATGATGTCCTCCATATGGTCCTTCGTGACAATGGTGAAGAATCTTTCTTGCTTCTTGACCATGGACGCACCTTCGGATAAGTTGGTCGGCATATATTCTAAAAAGATATGGATCTTCCCAAAAATAGTGTTTTACATCGGCAAAGATATTTTTTCTTTGTTGATGTGACCAACCTTTGACTAAAATGACACTAGCGAGGTAGTTAGCATAGTCGGCGTACCATGGTTCTTCTTGATATTCGACCATTTCTAAGGATTTGGTGGGGAATTTTTCATTGATGAGCTCTTCCCAAGTTCTCTCCAAAGCGGGATCTTCTAAGCGAGACAAGTGATCGGCGACGGCATTTTCGGCTCCTCGTTTATCTTTTATCTCAATGTCGAATTCTTATAGGAGAAGAATCCACCGAATCAGACGTGGTTTGGCTTCTTGTTTTTTTGAAAAGGTACCGAATGGCGGTGTGGTCCGTATAGACTATTGTTTTAGAAAGAACAAGATAGAAACGAAATTTATCAAAAGCAAATACTACAGCTAGTAGCTCTTTTCAGTGGTTGTATAATTTTCTTGGGTATCGTTAATAGTTTTACTTGCATAATATATTGGGTGAAAGTGTTTTTCTTTTCGTTGTCCTAAGACGGCTCCAACTACAAAGTCACTCGCTTCGCACATGATTTCAAAAGGTAGTTTCCAATCGGGTGCTATCATGATTGGTGCGTTGACTAGCATTTCTTTTAGTGCAAGAAAAGCCATATTGCATTCCTTGTCAAAGATGAATGGGGCATCTTTTTCAAGAAATTTTGTTAGAGGTCTAGAGATTTTGGAAAATCTTTGACAAATCGGGAAATAGTTTCTATTTTTGCCCTATCAATTTCCATTCCTTCACTTGAGATTTTATGACCGAGTACTATTCCTTCGGTTACCATGAAATGGCATTTGTTTGACGAGAACTCTTAATTATGAGATCTCGTGAAAAGTGATGTAAGAGTTTAGCCAAGCATGACCTTTGTTTGACAAGAACTCTTACGATCGATCTTGGATCCCGAGACTACTACACACTCTAAAAGATGAAAGATGGATGATGGATGATGGTGGTGGGTGTTGGTGTTGTAGTGGTGGTGGAATGGTGGCAAGTGTGAGAGAAGTGGTTTGCCAAGGGATGAGTTGGAATGAAACCAAGCACCCATATTTATAGCTGAAATCAGAGCATCCACATGGCCATGTGGCCTTCATTCTCTCTCCCTTCATTAACTGCAGATGTCAGGTCTTGTACTAACACAACCCCGTGTGTCAACGACATGACCCGTGGTGAATGTACTTGCTGTACTATCTCAGATTCTGCGAATCTTAGAGTTGACCACAGCCCACGTTGAGTTGGCACGGCTCCGTGTTGGTTTATCTTTTGCTGTTGTCTTTTTCTGCAGGGAATCTTGTCTGGGCACGGCCCCATGCCTGGTGGACACGGACCCGTGCCTAGCTTTTGTTTTTATTATTTTTTGGTTTGGATGTGGATGGAGGCTCGACGAGTCGTGTCAATCCTTCTTCTTTGTATTTATGCTGGTTTCTAATGTTAATTTGTTCCTTTTGTTCGTCTAAGCTCTTTTGATCCTGTAAATTAAAAGTAAACAAAGAAACATGCTTTCCAACATTAGTACCGAAAAGGGTTGATTTTACGCCTAGTTTGATG
>JARYGA010018685.1:0-35443 GCA_030545235.1 Helianthus tuberosus | reverse complement strand
GTTATGGCAGGGCTGAGCTGCAACTTTCTTCCAATTTTGCCCTTTTATACTTAATTTTCCGTATCTTCTTGGTCATTGATCCGTTTTACACGAAACTTGTTCCTACGTGTCCGTAAAACATTTGCCCACATTCCTAACTTGTAAAACCACGACCCGGATTTATAAATTTATGTTTTACACTATCGGTTCCAATTTATATATTTTAAATGAGTAAATTACGATTTTGGCCCCTGTGGTTATATCACTTTTACCATTTTAGCCCAAAAGGAATATTTTAACATCTGAGCCTCCAACGTCTTTTCTACTAACCCTTTTGGCCCCCAATGTCTTTTTTTCTAACCTTTTTGGCCCCTAAAAGTAAATGGACGGGGTTAGTGCTAGGGGCCAAAAGGGTTAGAAAAAAAGACGTTGGGGGCTCAGATGTTAAAAGATTCCTTTTTGGGCTAAAAGTGATATAACCACATGGGCCAAAATTGTAATTTACTCATTTTAAATACTTGACCCGTTCGCATGTTTAAGCAAACGATCTTATGGAAGTTACATCTTTTTCGCAAGAACATCATTTTTACGAATATACCCCATGACCCGGGTTATTGTCCCTTGCGTTTTACGCATCCGTTATCCGGTTCGCGTCTAAGCTTGTTCAACCCGTTCAACCTTTTAATGGTCGAACTTAATTAGTCCGAATTCTTTTCAAGAATTCACAATCTTCCGACTACGAACCATTACCCGGGTCCATCAATTTATAGTTCGTGTTCCTGTTACCCGCTTTACGCTTGCCTAAGTAGTTTAACCCATCAACCGAGTTTATACCGAAGTCATTGCTCACACACCCATTCCGGTATGTGATAAAACCTTATTTTGACCTGTTTGGTTGTTCGTACGAAATCCATCACTTGTAACAAACCAAACTCATCATCATTTCTTATTTTGACCCGTTTGGATGATTATGTGAAATCCATCACTTTTAAACAACCAAACTCATCATTGTTTCTTTATTTTGACTCGTTTGGATGTTTATGTAAAGTCCATCACTTTTAAACAACCAAACTCATCATCGTTTCTGTATTTTGACCAGTTTGGATGTTTTAAGTGAAATCCATCACTTTGAAACAACCAAACTTTACGAGTATTGTAATATTATTCTATCATATACGATTAACACATAATTTATCAAAATCACTACGAAGCATAAAACCACGTACCTTAGAACTTTCCTTTAAGCCGCGTATCGCTCCCGGCTTTATCACCCACCTTGTCACTCGAGTCGCCTATTGAGTACAACCCGATAATTGTTAAGTCATCATCATGATCATTTTGCCACATTTTCTAATAATCGATTTGTATGACTTATATCAATATTTTCCATACATAACTAGCAACCAAGTTTCACTTAGACATTTTATCATACACCTTAAAGGCATACATTTCCTAACATTTCATTTGGTTAGGTTACTACCTTCCTATTCCCAAT
The DNA here is from genome assembly GCA_030545235.1 of Helianthus tuberosus. Taxonomy (NCBI): domain Eukaryota; kingdom Viridiplantae; phylum Streptophyta; class Magnoliopsida; order Asterales; family Asteraceae; genus Helianthus; species Helianthus tuberosus. The sequence goes on along the minus strand of JARYGA010018685.1, from coordinate 33,969 downwards.
TTTGTGTGTAAGACTACACTTTAATTAGAACTAAATCTTGATGCAATTAACAACTATCAAGATCATCTAACATAGCTAATTTATTCATCAAAATTTGGGGTTTCTTATACTAAGATAAAAACCCATTTCTTCTATAACTCCATAATAACCTAGTATTATGTTCATCACAATTATTTCATAATTTCAACAATTAAGATGTTTCCAAACAACTAAATATCACTGATTTCATAATAAGAACTACAATCCATTCATGAATTGCAATACTAGAGTTCATCAAGATCATCTACTTCACCAAAAAGCACATTTTAACTTACTTTATGTTTCCCTTAGCTTGGGTGATCAATGTTCTTGATGAATACAAGTGATCTAAATGATTTTGATCTTTCAGTTTTAGTGAAAAAAGTGGATTATGGCAGAATTGATCTTCCCCCTTTCTTTCCTTCTTCCTGGTCGCACACCCACACACACACACACAAGAGTGTGCTGTGTTTTTATTTTGTTTTTAATAATAACCCTTTTTCTTTATTTACAACTTTAGTCCCTCAAGTTTGTTTCATTTAAGTATAAATAACTACCATCTATTTTTATAAGTTCACTTAAGTATTAACTAGGTTATTTACCCCTAGTTATTTTACTTTAATTAGTAATTTAAAACGTATTAATATCCATATATTTTTGGGGTGTTACAATATCACTGTTAGGGAAACAACATTTCCCCACGACACCGTGAAAGTGAAAGTTAGTTGATTTTTTGGAAGGCGAAGATATGTTAAAGAGTATACTCAATTTGCGGCCCTCTGCTATGTTGTCAGAATCAACATGCACCCCATTGAGGAAAGTAGGAACACCTGCCCCATCGTCGTTTGCAAATTTCATCAATTTACATCCTTCTATTAGTTACAGGTTTCTTTGACCGTTAGAAAGTGGTGAAATGATGTTATTGCCGTTGTTCGTTTAATAACAACCAAATTATAGCTTCTCGGGCCTAAATTCTCCCCGAATTCAACTTGAGAACTCTAGTTATTGTTCATCATCATCATCTCTATGTGATCGATCGATACTCATCATCATCCCCAAATTGGGCCTTAATTTCTTCACAACGTCAAAATATTCTTCATCATCATCTGCTAAATCTAGTTCACGGAGGTATGAAGTATCGAATGTAAATTGCTCTTGTGGTGCAAGTACATGCTATCACATTTCAGAGACTGATACAAATCCAGGTTGGCGATTCTTATGCTGTGTGAGTGTTCCAGTTCTATGTTGATAAATTAGATAATTGTGATGAAGATTTTTAATGCAGTGAAGTTGTTTGCATTTATCTGTTTGGGTGAGTATGTTTCGGATTAAATGAGATAAGTGTGTCTGGACTACATAATTTACAGAAAGGTGGTTGTGGATGGATGGGTATAGTGGGTTGATAGTCCCACCTGTCCCAAATGTGACAAGGTAATACTTGCTTTTTAAGGAGTATCAACAAGAAAGCCGAATTGGAAAAGATGAAAGCTAAGGAAGTAATGAAATTGAAGATTGTGTTAGGGATCAGTTGGTTGTTGTTTCTTGTTTATGTATTTAACTAAAAGCTATGTTATTTGTCTTTGTATTTGTCTGTTGAAAACCTCTAATGGATCTAATGTTAATGTTGAACACCTTTAATGGATGTAATGTTAATGTTAAACTTTGTTAATGTATTAGAGTTGTTAGGATCGGAGGCCCTCATGATTGTGTTTGTTTGTGTAAATTGTATAATCAATAGAGATGAACAGAGTTTAAGTGCAGCGGAAATGAATAACAAACTTTGTAAACACAACCAAAGGAGAAAATAGTTTTGAAAAAGCATATGCAATTCATTTAGTCAAAAGATTTACAATAATAAGCAAATGATTACAGGTATTATTACATACTAAGCTCCCCCTCAGCCAGATGCCCCAAGGTTGGATTGTACAAGATGAAAGGATTGAATTGAGGAGAAGAACTCTCTCAAAACGAATCAAATGTAACAGTACAGAGTACTGTTCCATTTATAGACAAAGCAAACCACTGAGGCATCTCAGCTGACGTCACCATGAAAGTGACGTTTAACAACCTAACAACCTGTATCTACTGACTTCATACAATCACTGCTAATCCTAACAACTGACTATACATGAATCAGATGATATACTAAACTACTGCTCTTCCTATTCATCAGTGCTTTCCTCAAGGTTGATCAGTCCTTGATTGGGCAGTGCTTTGTCATCAGCAGTTTGTACCAGCAGTGCTCAGTATCCAGCAGTCTTCTAGGCTTCATCGGTAGTTAGGCAAAACAGCAGCAGTTGTATCCGGACAGTGGATAAGAGACCATCAGCTGTTGTAATCACTTTCAAGGGAGAAGACTTAGTGTAAACAACTGCTTATTGTGAATCCACTGTTGTGACCAGGTTTTGACTTTACATTATCTGTTCCTCTGGTAGGGTTCAATCCCAACAATCTCCCCCTGGAACAGATAATGCCAAAACCTGTCATTATTCTGGATCTTTATTACTCATCAGAAGTTCCCTTGCTTTTCTTTTAAATTCTTCTTCAAATTCTTTGGAACTTGTGTCATCTTCATCCCGGCACAGTGTAAGTTCAAGGAGATCCTGCAAATCTTCAACACTAAGGCCTAGTGCTTCTTTCCTTGATATGTACTTCACTTCGCCATTGGATCTGACCAAGGTCAATACGTGGGTCTTTTGATCAGACATCCACTTTAGTACTTTTAAACCCAATGGGTTTCTTGGGAGAGATTTATTCATTGATGAGTTGGGGAATGTTGGCCTTGTGAAAACTTGCAGACTTTCAGACATTCTTTTAAAGGCCATTTCAATAACATTGTTTGCTGCAGCTATGTCTTCTGCAGTTTCCTTCTCTATCTGCTCCTGTCTCTTTTGTTGATCTGGCTCAATGTCTGGGATATCTGCTGAAATGTGTGGTGATGCAGGCTTTGTTAACACCTTCTTAAAAAGGTTTTGAAGTTTTTCTGAGTTCTCTTCTTTTAGACCCATTTTCATGATGGTTTCTTTGAAGTACTCAACTTCTTTTTCTTTTACCTCTTCACTGGTCAGCTGTTCTCCTTCTTCTTGGTTTGTCACAAGAGTAGTCCGGAACAGTGTTTTGAGGTTTTCTATCCGCTGTTCAAGCTTCATCATTTGTTCTTGCTTCTTTGAAGTGCCTGAAACAGTTATCTTCCTTTTCTTCAGCCTTTCATAGGCTTCATCAGTTTGCTGCTTTGACCATTTTGATATGGCATTTGCAGTGTCCACTTTTGCATCCACCAACTCCTGTTTCTTCCTTTTATACTCAGCTGTTAGGTCAGTGATGAACTTTTTGTATTTGCTCCAATCTGGAGCATTTTTCTTCTTTTTAGGATCTTTCTTGATTCTATCAATCCTATCAGCTTCATGCTTTAAAAGCATTATTGGCCATTCATCAAATTGGTTTTCTTTAGCAGGATAAAATTTTTCTTGCATTATGTATGCAAGAAGTTTTCTTCTCATCTCTTTTTGTTGTTCTGCCTTTTCTTTGCTCAACTCATGTGCAAAATCTTTTATTAGATTAACTTTTGTGAGCAGAAGTTCCAATCTTTCAGCAATGGCTTCATCACTTTGACCTTTACACTCAACTTTTGCTATTATATTAGCCTGTCTTGTTTTGAGCTGAAGATACTCATCCATATCCTCTGGAATCATGAAGCCAACGAGTGAAGGAAATCTTCTGTTTGAAGGATCATCATCAGTGTAGAACTGCCTCATCTCATTTTTTATAGCTTCTAGTTCCAATGGATATTTTGTAGCAGTGGGATCATGTTTGTCCTCATCTGGTTGAGTAAGTTTTATTTTTCTGGTGTAGAGCTTTGCTGGTTGTGATGTGAGACTGGTGGAAACAGTGGAAGATGACTGACTAACAGCTGTTGAAACAACTGGTGTTTCAACTGCTGTTGTCATTACAACTGCTGATATGTCAGCAGATGTCTTCTGCTTTTGAGCAGGAGATGGAGGTGGTGAGGTAGTTTTTGATGATGGTGATGGTGAATCATCAGATATGACAATCCTTCTCCTTTTTATTGTAGGAGAGGCTGATGATGTCTTATGTGGCTCAGTGGTTGTGATATGAATGACAGTGGTTTGTGATTGTGATTGACTAACAGTGGTTGAAACAATAACAGTGGTTGAAACAACTGGTGTTCCAACAACCGTTGTCATTACAGCAGATGTTGTAACATCTGTTGTCTTCTGTTTTATAACAAGAGGTAATGATGATGATGTGAGGGCAGTGGTTTTGGTGGTGTGTGATGGAGTGGTGTGTGTTGAAGAAATGGCAGCTGTTTGGCTACTGACAACAGTTTTTGTAACCACTACTGTATCAGCTGTTTGGATGGAAGTTTCAGATGTTGTGATTTAAGGTGGTTTGGATGGCTGTTTTTCTTGCTCTGGTTCAACATACAGACCATCTTCAATTCCCTTTTTCTTCATCTTCTTGACATTCTCCCCCTTTTTGGCATTATCTGCAAGGGGGTTATCCATAAAAAGAATAGTGGAGGGAACTTTTTCACCAAGGACAGTCTTTTGAATGCTGGCCTTTATAGCCTTGATATCTGCTTGAGTATCTTTGAATCTTGACTCCACCATATTTGTCAACATTTTTACATGTGTTTCATGCTGCTGATCAGCCATCTGCTTTTGGTGTTCAAGTAAAGGTTGAAAGATATTCCAGAGCTCATTTGCAGCAAATGCTAGTGGTGGAGCAGGTGCTTGAGGTGGAACAGCAGTGGCTTGTGCTTTTTGAGCTTTTAAAATCTCTTGCACCATATCCTTTATTTCAGCAACTGAATCTTCAAGTTTTTCAACTCTGCCCGTCAATTCCTGATATTTTGAATCATCACCTACGTTAGTAGGATCATCTGAATCCCCACCAGCAGTGGTTGTATCAATGTGTGACTTAGGAACAGAGTCCCAAAAATCACCCATTGATGCCCCTTGTTCTTGGTACTGGGGACTTCTTTCTTCAGCAGTTGATAAACCTTTGATGGTACCAGTGGTTAGAATTAACTCACTGGTGGTTACCGATGGTGCTACGGAAGAAATTGCCTTCAAGGGAGTCTGACTGATGAAACAACTGTCCAACTGAAGATCTGTTGATCCATCAGTTGTAGTTGCTACTCCACTTGAACTACTGACAAGAGTTACTTGGAACTCCTGCAGTGTAACCTCCTCAATTGTTGCTGGGATAGCAGAGGTATAAGCATCAGACCAGTCACTTGTGGTGGCATACACTCAGTGATAGGTGATAGAGAGGAACTGGTTTGTGTCTGTGTGTAGGATCGGATTGCGACCTAAACGAGTCGTTCAGAAGAGCTCAAATCCGTTTCAGAGGCAGAAACAGAGAAACGGATGTGAAAACAGTTTGAAATATACTTTAATCCTCTTGTTTATTGATTTTACAATGTTTACAATCAGAAGGAAAACCGGCAGCACCTCGGTATCACTCTCTGGAAATCGTTACAAATGAATTGACAACTAGCCTCTTTATAGTGCACATGGTTTCGCTTGAAGATAAACAGAACAATACAAGCGAAACCCACAAGATTAATTTCAAGCGAAACCCAATAATAAACTATTCAGCTCCAAGCGAAAGCCTTCAAATATAGTAATCTGTTTGTCTCTTGTGATGATGTCATCATTGACTCTTGTGATGATGTCATTGATGATGTCATCATTAACATGATGACATCATGCTTGATCATCTTCGCAACGAACTCGAGACTCGATATAAGACGAAGTCGACAGATGTGTGCACCAACAGACTCCCCCTCAGATGTTGACGAGTCTTAAGTGTCAAGTCTTCTCAATCTTCAGTCTTTATCAGTCTTTGGGCTTCCTTCATGATCTCTATCTGGCTCTATCCTATCTCCAATTCTCTTTCAGGATCTCTAGCTCCTAGCTCTTGCATCTTCAGACTCTCTTTCTCTAACAGACTCCCCCTCAACTTGTGCTGGGATCGTAGTCTAACTTTCAGAGGTTCAGGTATCGTATCCTGTCTCTCCTGCATATTCTCTACCCAAAACATAAGTTTCATAAAAGATAAGATATAACAAATTTAGAAACTTTGCGAACCACTCGAAGACACAACCCTGAATACATCATTTTCAAGAACCAATCAAAATGATTTATCATGTCAATTTCTGATGAACCACTTGAAGATATATCATTTTCATTTAAAAAATCTTCAAACACACTTTCCCAAACCTGTTCATCATGTTTAGCACTCGGAATTTTGAAATTCAGCTTTTCAGCATCAGTCGTCAAAAATCTTTTTGAATTTTTTTAAAAAAAATTATGCTAAAACACACCGAAACTCTTTTTGTATTTTTGATATTGAAAGAAACAAAATGCAGTAAAGAAATATTTACAAACAATATTTTTGTGAGTTTGTGTAAGAGGATCATATCAGTTTATGAGACAAATCACCAACACCGTTAAGCTTTATACATTTTAAGTTCTAAACGATTCACTTAGATTGTCAGTATACTGATCCACTTAAATTTTTACACAAAGTTCAACTGTTTCGAGATACGAGATTAATGTCTTAAGAACTTAAACTTATTCGCGTGTCCCACCTCAGAATATACTCCCGTATCTAGATCCCAATATTCAGTCTTACAGGTAATTATAACACAAATGATATCTGTGAGGGGAATAAATTATGAAGAATCATGAGAGCTCAGGTCAGAACTACCGTTCAGCAGAGAGATCATGACTCAACTTTTGGGTGTGTCCCCTTTAGAGGATCTTTTTTACAACAGCATTGCTAAGCAATTTTATTGTCTTATCATATATGCTGAGGGTGATGCTATGTTTCAAGCATTGGGGAAAGTATTATTCGAGGACTAGGTCAGAACTTCCATTCAGCAGAAGTCCCGGAATAATACCCCAGATATCACTGAGTATAAAGACCTAGTATATCAGAAAAAGGAATATTTCAAACGAAATTTCGGGGGTTACCCATATATCCGAGAGATGTTACCCACGAATTAAGCAAGTTTGAATTTAGGTTTATATCTCGTCACAATCTACTAAATGTGCAAAAACCTACTCACACATCCACAGTGAGATCGTTTATCACATTTGACTTTCCAATTCTTTAGCATGCTGTGATCGTCCACTGATGTACTATCATTTCCTCTTTTATACAATCAAAAACTCATTTTTGAATTTATCATGTTTTTGTCTTTTTCAAATTTTCAAATGTTTTTGGATTTTCTGAAAATTTTTACTCCCCTTAAAATGCAAATACATTTTAGGAAATTTGAAAATAAACTGTACAATAAAATGACAACTGATATCAAATCACTTCAATTCGCCATCCACTTGGCATAAACAATCAGAACTCCCCCTTTCAACAAACTATTTTCCCATTGTGATTTCAAAACACTTAAGTTTGTTTTAATCAAATGGTTTTTCCGGAAAATAAGTTTGATTTTACCAATTGTAGGTTAGGGGTGTGGCTCATCACATTGTCTTTCAAAATACCAATTGTAAGTATGGTCCAATCAAGTTCAACTTAATGACCTTGATTAACCACTTGAAGATGAAAACCTCCATCAACCACTAGCAAGTTCACTTATCAATCATAACCACTTGCACATCAAAATATAACAATTTAAATATACCACCTGTGCTTTACCAACTGTACCACTTGTAAAATCATTTGCTAAGAAAAATGTCGATTCCTGCTCCACTCTTACCAACCTGGGAGCTCCGGCAAGTCAGGAATTTATGGTGAAAATGCTGTCACCCAAGCCTGACCAGCCTTGGGTGATTTTGGTGGCAAACATCTGTCCCACCAACATTTTGATTTGTAAAATTCTTTAGCATCCTTCACTTTCCTGTCAACCATCTTTCAAAAAATATGTTTAACATTTCCATTAAAAACATTCTCAACATCAAAATCTCCCTTATCAGCGAAGAATTGATTTGAGATCTCTACCTTTCCCACTTTCTTCATCAAATTTTCCTTTGACAATGGAGGAAAATCCTCATCGTTCACCTCTGGAACGAAATTCACAACCTTTTTCTCAACCAAAGACTCCTCTGATTTTATGGAATCAGATTCATTGTCAGAATTACCCTCAGATTTAACCACCCACTTTTGTTTACTCAAATCACCTCTTCTTTTGTAAAACCGTTTTGAACTTTCTTCTTCTTCAGAAGTAGAATTTTCAAACTTTTTAACATTTTTTACAGTTTGTTCTTTCTTATCAACGTAAGTCTTTCTCAAAACAAAGTTAGAAGAAACTTCCTGTTTTTGGTAGTTGGTCTTGGGGAAATTCCAAGCTATATGTCCAACTTCTTGGCATTTGAAACAGGTTCTTCTGTCAACTCTTTCAGCAAACCTTCTCACATTCTTCTTCACTTCAGCAAGAAACTCCTGATTGGACTGCTTCCAGAACGGTTTCTTCTGTTCATCCTCTGAACTTCCTCCTGAAACAAATTTTGTTTTTGGTTTATAAGTTTTCTGATTTTTATAATTTTCTGAAGAATTGAAACCCAGACCTTGTTTTTTGAAATTACGGTTGTGGTTTGGTTTCTTTTGATAACGTGAACCATAACCGTAACCCTTTTTCTTGTTCAATCTCTGTTGAACTCTTGAAGTGTACTTTTTAGGTTTTTCAGCAAGATTTAAATCTTTTATTTCAGAAATATTAATTTCTGTTAATTTGAAAACATGTTTGATCGTTTCAATTTTAACACTTCTTATTGGGAATTCCTCATCAGAATATAATTTGTCTGAATCATACAAAGTATAAGCCACTTTGATTGACCCGTCATTCAAATTAGATTTTGATAACATAAATTCTTTATTGTAAACCCTGTTAACTGGTGAAATCGGACTCCTCTCAGACGAACTCTGACTTTCAGACTTAGACTCCGACTTTGACTCTTCATCTGTATCTAACACTTGATCAACAACTTTCTTTACTAACTCAGACTCATGATCAGTGTCAGACGCTGTGAATGTAACATCAATATTGTCTGGTAATTCATCAGTGATTTCAGACTTTAACTTGATGTTGACTGCCTTTTTTAGACGCTCTTTGTTTGGATTCCGGGGAGAATAAGTTTCATGGATTGGGGGCGAACATCTGTTATACTTGACACTTGGTTTCTTACCAGTATCAGTATCTTCAGTCTTTTTATCTATGAATGCTTCCAGACCTGCAACAGTAGGATAAACACGATCAATCAAGTAATCACATGTTGTATAACTCAACAGTAATCGTTTAATCCTTTCACTCTCAATCTTCTCAAATTCTACTTCTTTCTTCAATTTAGCACAGTCTTCAATATACTCATTGATGACGCTCTGCTTTGTCATTAATGTTGCACTCATTTTATCCATTGCTTTTTCGGTTTCTGAATTTGTCTTCTTCAGACCATCAACTGTTCTGTTCAGTACATCATAAGATTGTTTAATGTACTTCACATCAGACAATAAATCTTCTTTAATCTTTTCTAACTCAGCAATCTTTGTATCCTTCTCAGTACAATCTTTGCAAGAAACTGAACATTTCAAACATGGTTTTTCAACTTCAACCATTTTTTCAACTATCTTTTCAACCTCGACAATCTTTTCAACTTCAACGACTTTTTCTACCTCGACGAGTTTCTCTACTTCGACCAGTTTTTCAACTTCGACTATTTTTCAACCTCAACAATCTTTTCCACCACTTTCTCCACTTCAACAATTTCTTCTCCTGCTTCTGTCTTTTCAGCAGCTTGCATTTTTGCTGCTTCCAGCTCTTTCCTCAATCTTGCCATCTTCTTCTGGTACAACATCTCCATTTTATCTGCAAAAAACAAATTAAAACTAGTTAGATCAATGCCTTTTCTAGCTTTGTTGAGATGTTCTTCCTCATCATCGGTATCCACATCGCTTCCAAGATCTGGAAATATCGGGATTCTTTTCTCACTAGCCTCTTCATCTAGTATTCTAGCAACAAAGCCTGAATCAGATGGAATGTATTTATCCCAACTAAATCCCTCTGCAACTTTTTCATCATCTTGATGAATCAGTAAAGCTTTCTTCTTTCCATCATTAGTAGCATGAGCATGTACAATTTGAGGTCGTTGAGTAGTCTGATGGAAATTTGATTTCTGATAATAATTGTTTCTATCTTGATTCCCGGTAGCTTCTTTACTTTTGCACTCTCGTTTAAAATGACCTTTTCCTTTACAACGGAAACAGGTAACCTTTGATTTATCAAATCCCAATGGAGAGGTAGCCATTCCTCGAAATTCATCCCTACCAGTAATCTCTTGAAACTTTTCAGCTCTCCTCCAAGCACTTGCTAAGCACCATTTGATATCCATCACTTCAAGTTCTTCAGCATCAATTTGGTCGTAATCTTCTTTGGTAAGCATCGGATTGCCAATCTTCCCATCGATCAAACTTTCGTAAGATTCTAACATAGTAACCAGTGATGCCATGTGCTGCTTGGCAACTTCTGGAGATAAATTCTGACCATTTTGAATGTTTAATGTAACATTACACTGAAGATGTGTTGAATTTTGTCGTTGAGAAGTTGATGTTGCGCTATTTGGATCAAAACTTGAAAATGATGAAGAAAATCCACCACTTTGAGTCACATTACTAATCTTTGTTCCAGATGAGCTGTCAGCACTAAAACCAGTTTGAATCTTTGGACTATGGCTGGGAGTGGCCTCAAACTTGTTACCTCTGTAATACAAACTGACATCTTGTTTTGCATTTGGATTCGTCATTATAGCAGTCTTTTGAATATCCAGCTCTTGTTCCTCAATCTTCTGGATAAACTGTGCCAAGTTCATACTCTCAGTCTTCCTCATGAGTTTCACAATCATCAGATAAGTTCCCCACTTCTGTTGGGGTAATGCCTCTGCTAACTTATCAACCCACTCATCATCATCTTTCTGAATATCCAATCTTTTCATTTCTAGAACCAGATGACAGTATCTATCTATCGTTTCCTTTGTAGTTTCATGATCAAATGCAGTAAATATGTCAAACGACTTCTTCAATAAGGCCTTTTTGTTTTTGATCATATCAGCACTCCCTCGGAATTTCTGAAGTAAAGCTTCCCAGATTGATCTAGCAGTTCCATTATGTTGAAGTAAGACAAAGATGTCTTCTTTAACTGCTTGCTGTAAAATGCTGATCATCATCATCTTCTCACTAGTGTACTTCAACTTATCAGCTTCAGTAAAATCATTGAAACCCTTTTCCAAACCACGTTCATTCTTTGGTTTCTCGTAATCCTTCAGTAAAGAACACCAAGCATCGAATCTGTAAGCCTGAACCCAATTCTCAAAATGGTTTTTCCAACCCTGAAAATCTTCGATATACATCAACTTTGGTGGTTTCTGATGCATTCCCGTTTCATTCTCACTGTATAAATTTTCAGCAGCAGTAACCGGAGCGACTGGTGTGGCAAACGCATTGTAGAATTCCTCTTCCATGTCTTCAGAAAATTTGATATACTTTGGCGAAACACCTGAATAAAACAAAAAAACAACTAATCAGTTTAAACGAACTGAGAAAATGTGAACGCGTGTAACGGTTGAATCGATCTAGGACTCGTGTTGAAGATTCGCGGACTCGTTTCAATGTTGTTTGAGTGAAGACACTGAATGAATGGACTTGATCGGAACCATATAGATTTAATTTGGGCTTTAGACTGATTTGAACCGTGCACTTCTTTATATGGGCTGCAACTATGACTCACTTTGGCCAAGGACACTTAGACAAATCATTCAACTTCTGTTGGGCCGATGACCTTTGAAAACCAAACACTTAATAGGGCCACGAAAATCACATGACAAAGCCGACAAAAACTTGTGACCTTACAATTTTAATGGCAGACAAATTTATCATTCAACACATATATCTATTCACAAGCACATCTTTATGAACCGACAAATTTAATATTCAAAACAAAATGATTGGATTGTTTCCACTAATTCAACTTTTCAGTTTTGAATATTGTAAACAAGGGTTGCCGACAGTTAAGCTAGTCTTTCAATACACATGCACACATAAACCGAAATAAGATATCACATGCACCCTAAACACTTGATATCATCATGCAAATAACCACTAGCTGACAATTTGATATGATTCACATGGGTCACAACAATACATGTCAGACAACAACTTTGATATTTTCAATTCAACACATGCAACTGACAACATGCAGCCGACAACAAATAATATCGAGATGATATGATTGAACCGATTATTACCAACATATATTTAGTGGACTATCATTAATCATGCACTGGGCCGTTCAAATGTAATGGACTTTTACCGGTTTTTTTTTATTTTTATGTTCAAATGCACATGAATCAATTTATTGGGTTTATCAATATATGCAATCTGATACTTGTTCACGTGATATCGACAATTTCAAGACACACAACAATAATATCTATATATGTAAACTGATAAGATCACATGAACCGATGGCTTTCACTTGCTCACAAATACCAATCCCACTTAGCTGACACCCTTTTAATTGTTGAATCACAAATCGATGCAACTTCACAACATTTGATACGTGTTTTCAAGCGGTGAGTCACAGGTTTCAAGCTATATGTCTAGTTCAAGCGAAAGGCATCAACATAACTTTTTGATTTCAAGCGAAACAGAAACACTACAAGCGAAAGCCTCTGTCTCGCTTCAAAAATCACCAATTTTCAAGCGAAAGCCATATGATGTCAGCACATATCGAACAAATTTCAAGCGAAACACTGATTTTAACCAGTTTTAAGTCGAATTTAACGCTGAAACTTTCCAGGATTTGTTAATATATGATTACGCATAATATGTGTGAATTTGAGCTGACCGTGAAAATTTTGAAATTTTGAAAGAAGGTGTAGAAAAACAGAAATTTTCAAGCTGAATCATATAGAACTCCTCCTCCTGAGCTCTGATACCAATTGTAGGATCGGATTGCGACCTAAACGAGTCGTTCGGAAGAGCTCAAATCCGTTTCAGAGGCGGAAACAGAGAAACGGATGTGAAAACAGCTTGAAATATACTTTAATCCTCTTGTATATTGATTTTACAATGTTTACAATCAGAAGGAAAACCGGCAACACCTCGGTATCACTCTCTGGAAATCGTTACAAATGAATTGACAACTAGCCTATTTATAGTGCACATGGTTTCGCTTGAAGATAAACAGAACAATACAAGCGAAACCCACAAGATTAATTTCAAGCGAAACCCAATAATAAACTATTCAGCTCCAAGCGAAAGCCTTCAAATATAGCAATCTGTTTGTCTCTTGTGATGATGTCATTGATGATGTCACTTTGATGATGTCATCATTAACATGATGACATCATGCCTGATCATCTTCGCAACGAACTCGAGACTCGATATAAGACGAAGTCGACAGATGTGTGCACCAACACTGTGCAATATCAACTGCATGCAACAGGGGTATTATTGATTGTGGTAATATTATTGGTGAGGGTATGGGAGTTGAAAGAGACATGTCCTTGGGATCAGGACTGAGGAAGATGGATCCGATTGAATCCAGAGCTTCATATTGTGGGGTCCCTGTGGTTACAACCTGATCCTTTTGTGAGGATGCAGGAGGAGTTTTAGGCAATGGTTGAGATCTTTCTACAAACTGCTGTGAGGAAGTAGCAGCAGTGGTTTGTGGTGACATTTGTTTTGTCACTGGCAGTTGCTCTGGGATCTCATCTTCCAGAGTTGCCTTTGTTTTGGGTTTGGGTTTGGTGGGTTTTCTGGTTGTTTTCCTTTTGGTCTTTTTGGTAATGTCAGGTGTGGGTTTCAAAGCAGTGGTAGTGCTGCTCTGATCACCTGGAGCAGTGGGCTCAGCAGCAGATGTCTGAGGAGCAGTGGTAACTGCTGAAATCTGCTCAGACACCTCTGCTTTTGTTTTTATTGGTGCCATCATTCTTGAAAATGTTTCTTTTGTTAAGCCTTTTATTTGAAAATGGACACCTTGTTTGGGCAAATTTTCATCCTCTTTTTCAAACTTTTGTTTAAAATAATAGCTCAGAAATCTTGGAAAAAGAAGAAATGATTTGCTGTCAACATTCTTTACCCTGTCATTGAAGATCTCCTGGGAGTAGTTGTAATCTTTATTGTTTAAAATAGCATAGCCCAGGCATTGAATCTTCAATGGTATTTCGTTAAACGCTGTTGTTTTATTTGAAACACAACTTAAAAGTGTGTGGAATAAAAATCTGGGTGCAGATGGAAAATAACCTTTTTGTAAGGTATCTACCTTTGATTGTTCTGCATATCCCCTTTTTGTGAAATCAGTTTTCATCTCGGCTTTATCAAAAGAAATTTTACCTTTTAGATCATCGAGTTTAAAAACTTCAGAGATTGATTGTGGAGTGATTTGAATCACTTTACCCTGTATCGAAGAGTTAATGGCTGTGGCTTTATCATCTTGTTTTTCAAGCGTCGCCTTTTTCCAGAACTCTCTCTGGGTTTGCAAGTAAATGGGAGCATCTGCTGTCAACAAAGTTTTGTACTTTGATGCAGATAGTGTATCAATGATGGAGTCGAAGGTGTGGTTATCGGTAGGTTTTGTGAGGAGACCCAAGTAGTTATGCGGTGATTTGTATGGGATTTCAATGGTTTCTTCGGTCGTTTGAGCGACCTCTTTTGAAGATGATGGTGATTTTGGTTTAGATTTAGATTTTGATTTTGATTTTGACTTCGTTATTTTGATGAAGAAGAATCGGAGAGTGTTTTGGGTAGAAAGGTTGGAAACTGCTTTGAGAAGAGAACTTTTGGAATTCAATTCGACAGTGTAAAACCCTGTTTGGGGGTTTTGATCAGGGTTTTATTTAGGGAAAAAGTGATCGCTGATGTGGCAGCGGTTATGATGATCTGAAGGCTAAAAACTGACCACGTGTCAAAACACTGATGAAATGGATAAAGAGTGGAGAACAGTTGTTTTAAGAGCCACTGATGAATCAAGCATCAGTAGTTACAACGGTAATAATGTGGGCAGTGAATGATTTTATACTATCAGTGGATAGCATATCAGTGGATAAGACACTGATTTTGAGCATCAGTGCTTGTCTAGCAAAATGAAGCAACAGTGGTTGACTTTCAGCAGTGGATAGTAATTAGGAAACAGATGTTTGAACAAAGCAGTTATTAGGATAAATGATACAGATTTGAAGGACAAGTATTTCAGCAACTGTTTTGAGAATTTTCATTCAAGGTTTTGCCACATGTCAAATTTTCTCTTGAAATTCTTACGAATTACTGACAGTTGTTTTGTACCCCGGATGATGAGAACTTTTTACTAAGACAACTCATTTTCGTTTGATATCCAAGTTAAAACATGAGTGCCCCAGTAGTTTAAGCACTGTTTAGCAATCAACATTTGATTAGTGTTTAGAACAATCCTGAGTATGACATGACCTTGACATATGCACCATTTCCTTTTGACCCATTTATGAGGACAAAAATACCAATAAAAATAAGGTACCATATCCTGACAGGAAATTTAAACTATTGCCAACAAAAACCAGCAAAAGTTCAAAATATATTATTAAAAAAAATGAATAATATATCCTGGTTATTTAGAGGAAATCCTTTTTAAAAAAATGGATAAAGGATTTTCTGAAAATAACATCAAAAGGATCTGGTAAATTTTCAACAAAATACGTAATCATATCATTCTCAAGTTTATGAAAATGGTCAGTGGTTTGACAGCAGTGGAAGAAAATTTTGAATACATTTTGACCACTGTTTGGTACCATTTTCTTTGTCAGTTGATTGCAAACATGAGGACACATGGATGAATTTTTGAGCATTTGTCTAGTCCTCTTTGGAGTTCATTCACCGGAATCAAAACCTTTTCCTGAGCAGATGAATGCACACAGTTGCTTAATGACCCTTATTACCCTAAACTTTGACTCGAGAGTGTTTTAAGTTTATACTCTTTTTCTTTTGACTTCAAAAGTTTTGAGATAAACACACTTCTGAGCTTTTGTTAATTTTCTTCTTCCCTTTTTACCCTTCCCAAACACAAGTATTGAAATACTTACTGAGGGGTATTTATTGAAG
Source organism: Helianthus tuberosus (assembly GCA_030545235.1). Classification (NCBI taxonomy): domain Eukaryota; kingdom Viridiplantae; phylum Streptophyta; class Magnoliopsida; order Asterales; family Asteraceae; genus Helianthus; species Helianthus tuberosus. Next base: position 17,841 of record JARYGA010018685.1, on the reverse strand, counting down.
GAATACTTGTTCCAAAATCATTTTGCAGTAATGTTTTGAGATATTTGGTCATTTCTGCACATGCTTATGCCAACCTCCTCATTACCTATGATTTGGACATTTTTGACTCCTGATTTTCTTAATGTATTTTAACATAGTTGATTTTGTCCTTTTGAGGAATTCAACCTGTTTTCAACACATAAGATCTGAAAAACTAAAGTTTTAATTTCCCTCTTTTTATGTTAGCAAAACATCAATGTTTTTATGAACATAGGTTTTGTTAATCTGAGGTTCATACTTTAGTATTTAATGAAAACATCACAGATTATACATCAACAATTGAAATCAATTTAGAAAATAAGAAATAATCTCATAGTTTAACAGATATTGTTTTTAGATCTAGAAACCATGAGTGTCTTGTGCATGAATTCACTTGTTGTGTGAGATTTGTGTGTCATATGACATCTTGGTTGATTTACAGAGTTTTTGAATAACCATTTTGATCATGATTTACTCGTTACTCTGTTTTTCAACTGAATACAACCAACCTTAGTATCAATGAATTTTGAGCCGAACTGTTATGTCAAATTGATTGTTAGATCGAATTTGACTGTCCATGCTCTGATACCAATTGTTAGGATCGGAGGCCCTCATGATTGTGTTTGTTTGTGTAAATTGTATAATCAATAGAGATGAACAGAGTTTAAGTGCAGCGGAAATGAATAACAAACTTTGTAAACACAACCAAAGGAGAAAATAGTTTTGAAAAAGCATATGCAATTCATTTAGTTAAAAGATTTACAATAATAATCAAATGATTACAGGTATGCTTACATACTAAGCTCCCCCTCAGCTAGATGCCCCAAGGTTGGATTGTACAAGATGAAAGGATTGAATTGAGGAGAAGAACTCTCTCAAAACGAATCAAATGTAACAGTACAGAGTACTGTTCCATTTATAGACAAAGCAAACCGCTGAGGCATCTCAGCTGACGTCACCATGAAAGTGACGTTTAACAACCTAACAACCTGTATCTACTGACTTCATACAATCACTGCTAATCCTAACAACTGACTATACATGAATCAGATGATATACTAAACTACTGCTCTTCCTATTCATCAGTGCTTTCCTCAAGGTTGATCAGTCCTTGATTGGGCAGTGCTTTGTCATCAGCAGTTTGTACCAGCAGTGCTCAGTATCCAGCAGTCTTCTAGGCTTCATCAGTAGTTAGGCAAAACAGCAGCAGTTGTATCCGGACAGTGGATAAGAGACCATCAGCTGTTGTAATCACTTTCAAGGGAGAAGACTTAGTGTAAACAGCTGCTTATTGTGAATCCACTGTTGTGACCAGGTTTTGACTTTACATTATCTGTTCCTCTGGTAGGGTTCAATCCTAACAAGAGTCAACGTATGATGTTGATTCCCACCTTACTAGTCATTCATTCCTGTATTTTGGTAGCAATGCAGTGAACATACCGAAGATGATGAGGTTGAAAAAGAAACTTTATAAGTAGAAGAACACATACTTATGCAACAAGAAGAGGCCATACTTGTGCAAGAAGAAGGTAAAGAAAACCATAATGAAGAATATAAAGATAATCCAGAGTTGGACTATGACCCTGAAGTATTAAGAATGACTTGGGATTACGATGGTCCTATAGAAGAGAAGGAGAACTAGTACCATAAACCATATGAAGTGGAGCATGATTCTGATTCACAATTGTCAAATGATGCTTATTATTGGAAATAAGTGTGTATTAGAGTTATTTGTAATGGTTAACCTTTTTATTGACTTGTTATTTGTAATGCATGACATTTCTTTTGACTCGTATAAAATGTCACTTTTCTTTGTTGCAATTGGTATACATGAGTATGAATAATATTCAATGTAACTGGTTTGACTCAATCCAACTGGTTCAACTTTCTGAAGTCAAACAACACATGGTATGCAACAATGCAATAATTTTGACTTTCTGAAGTCAAACAACATTTGGTAGGGTATGCAACAGTTGCGACTTTAAGAAGTCAAGCAACATATGGTATGCAATAAACCAACAAATTTGACTAAACATCACAACATAAAGCTTAGATAAGTCAACCCAAGTAAAGTTATACATTGTCTTAAGATCAAAACATAACAAACCATTGTCTTAACATGACTACATAAAACACCACATCAGTCTTCACGTAAAATAAAACATTAACATGAAAACATCATACTTTGTCTTAACATCTCAACATAAAACAACGGAAACCATTATGCAGCTTGACTTGCATCTTGACTTTGGTTCGGAGTACCTTGTGTTACATTCTATGACTGTTGACTTGCATCTTGTGTTACAACAACATTTGAACCCTTCACCACTTTGCCCCTTACAGCTTCTACAATTGTTGCTCCTATTGTCACGTTTGTTGCACTTTGTTGTGTTTCGTTTTCTCGGCATTTTCCTTAAGCAGAAAAGTCCTTTTCAACCCCACCCTCATAAAATGCCTTTCTTCTATTCTTTTTTTGGCCTTCCAACCTACAAACATATTTGACTTTTATAAGTCAAACGTATTTAATTGATACCGGTGACTTTTTAGAACATATGAAAATCAAACCTACCTATGATGTCCAGGTGGGAAGTTTTGTTGGACACTGTAAGGGAATCCACATGTATGGCCATGTGATTGGTTTAATGATATTCATGTAAACCTTTTTCTAAGTATCTAATCAGTACAATTAAGACACCCCATTCCTCTTGTATGTCGGCCCTCACATCATCCCGAGACATGTCCTATATCGTTGATACGACATGTTTACATGGCATGCAAGTTAAATCCCACTTCCTGTAGTAAGATCTAAGCAAACCATACTTCTCATTATAATCACCAACTATCGTCTGAGTAGAAAGCCTCTTAGCTCTGAAAGTAATCTGAATTGAAACCTGGATCTGGTGCTGCTTTTGAATTGTATCTTGAATAACATGCACAAACATGGCTGGGTTGCTTTAAAGTAGTGGTTCAATCTACTTGGCAATGACGCTCATAGTATAGAGACTGGTATTTCTACTTTGGAGATGCTAATGTTGTTCTTTAACCGTCTTCACACACCAGAGATATAGTGGACGACCTTAATATATGAACTGCCTAAGGATAGGTAGGTTTACACTTCCTTTTGTTAAAATTTTTACCTACTCCCTCCACTTTCCCATTTCCCCCCTGAGACATTTCACCAATTTCAAAAGTTAGATTTGTACCATTGCCACTTTGTAATGTTAGATTTTGATGCAGGCCCAAGTGTAGAAGATCGAGTTGTGACATTTCTGGAGGCCCATGATCGAGCTTCCAAGGGTAACGGGCATAACTTTGGCTACGGTCTCCGTTTTAGGCGTTCGACCAGTCAAATCGAAGCTTGAAACAAGGAGCACATCGTGGCAAGGCCCCTTAGCCCAAAAAACGCATTCTAATGGGAGTTATGGACACTTTTATGTTTTTTGGTGTTTTATGCATTTTGTTTTTGGGCTTGTGTTTGGCCTATGGCCTTTTTGTGGCCCATTTCGAATTTGTGTCTTTATTTATATCTTTCTCATGTAATTTGAATGGTCAGACTTGAATTTTGAGAATAACCTTTTCATGTCAAATTCTTTGCCCTTTGGTTTAAATTTTGGGGGTTTGGGAAGATCATCATGGGTATTCGTAGAATCAACGTGATTTGTTCTTCATTATTGTATCACTCACTACATCTGTTGGTATTAGAGCCGAATTCCTGGCTCAAAATGCCTCCGAGGAGAAACATGCCACTCGGTGAAGTCTATGAACGGGAGTTAGAGAAGCGACTTGTAGCGTGAATGGATCAACATTTGGATCAAGTGGTCGATCAGTTGACTGACCGGATGGCCGACTTGATCAATCGTAGGAGGCAGGGACCCAATGATGGGTACGGTTTTGATTTTAGTAACCCATTTGGTGATGGTTCGAATTCCGAGGAAAATCAAGAAGGGCGACCAAGGAGAGAACGTGGAGAGGGCAATAGGCATTGGGATTCTGGGATAAGAGTTGATATTCTAGAATTTGATGGGACTTGTTTGAATCCGAAGGGGTTCGTCGACTGGTTGGCTACCGTAGAGGAGGTATTTGAGTATAAGGAGGTGCTTGGAAATAAGCGGGTGGCTCTGCTCGCTACCGGGTTATGTGGTAGGGCTTCTGCATGGTGGAAACAATTGAAGCTAACACGAAATAGGCTTGGGAAGTCAAGAATCGTGACATGGATCAAGATGATAAAGTGCTTGCGATCCAACTTTTTGCCTCATAACTTTCAAAGGTTGATGTACCAACATCTGCAAAATTTAAAACAGGGGGATAAATCGGCTGTTGATTATACAACGAAGTTTTACCAATGATTGCTAGGAACGATATTCAAGAACCGGAAGAACAACTTGTTTCTCGATATATTGGGGGTCTGAGGGTTCAAATCATGAGTCTGTGAATCTTTTTGACCCGTTAACCATTCTAGAGGCGCACCAACGAGAGTTGGCCTTTGAGAAACAAAATCGTCGGGTGAGCGGTTCATTATCTCATGCCCCTGTCGGAGGAAATGTTGGGTCGGGTGGTGGGGCACCTCGTGGCAGGCCTAGTTAGCAAAGGCCTGGGTTTAACAATACTGGGCCAACTTTTAAGGGGGCTAGTAGTAGTGGCTCGAACTGTTTCAATTGTGGTGAAACAGGCCATCGTCAAGCTGAGTGTAAAAAGGCTGGTAAACGACACTTGTTTGCTGAGTCTAAGGATAACCAATATGAAGAGTACGAAAATACCCCAGTGTACAATGAAGAAACTGAATATGAGGAAGAGGTTATGACCGGTGATGTTGGGGTGCACCTGGTAGTCAGGCGCTCTTGCTATGCACCAAAGGCAGATGGGGATGACTGGCTTAAGCATAACATCTTCCACTCAACATGTACCATTTTGGGAAAAGTTTGCACGTTTGTTATTGATTCGGGAAGTTATGATAATTTGCTATCTGAAGAAGCAGTCTAGAAGTTGGCTTTGAAGACAGAGAGTCACCCCAAGCCTTATAAGCTTCATTGACTTAAAAAGGGAGGCGGAGTAGCAGTATCTAAGAGAGCCCTTGTTTCTATTTCTATTGGGTCCACATATAAAGATGATGTTGTGTGTGATGTGGTCCCTATGGACGCTTGTCACTTATTGTTGGGTAGACCTTGGGAGTATGAGTGTAATATAGAACATAATGGGCGGTCCAATACTTATAGCTTTCTGTTTGGCGATGTGAAGATAACTCTTGTGCCTAGCAAACCTAAGAAGTTAACCACAAAACATTCGGGTACTCTGTTGACCAATAGTCAGTTTCAAGATGAGTTGGAGGAAGCAAGCAATGTTTTTTATTTTGATAGGGAAGCCAGTGCCCGAGGAAGTCGAAATTCCTGAATCTATGGTTCTGCTATTTGAGGAGTTTGTTGATGTTTCCCCTGATGATTTACCTGCCGGATTGCCACTCTTACAAGACATCCAACACCACATTGATTTGGATCTAAGGGCCCAGCTACCCAATAAGCCCCATTACATAATGAGCCCAAAAGAGCATGAGGAATTGTGTCGGCAGGTTGAAGACTTAATTTCTAAAGGGTACGTTCGAGAAAGCATGAGTCCTTGTGCTGTTCCTGCTCTATTGAATCCAAAGAAGGATGGGACATGGCGTATGTGTGTTGATAATCATGCAGTCAACAAGATCACTATGAGGTACAGATTTCCAATCCCCCGACTGGATGATTTACTTGACCAAATTAGCGGTGCTACTATTTTCACAAAGCTAGACTTGAAAAGTGGGTACTACCAGATTCAACTCAGGCCTAGTGATGAGTGGAAAACCGCCTTCAAGACTCGTGAAGGTTTGTATGAATGGTTAGTGATGCCTTTTGGTTTATCCAATGACCCTAGTATGTTTATGCGCATCATAAACCAGTTGTTTAGACCCTTTATTGGTAAATTTATGGTCGTCTATTTTGATGACGTCTATATTTATAGCCCTGATTTTAATGAGCATGTGAGGCATGTACGACAGGTTTTGACCTTGCTCTATAGGGATAACTTGTATGCAGTCGAGAAGAAGTGTGTCTTCATGGTCCCTAAGGTCCTGTTTTTGGGGAATGTTGTTTCTGGTGATGACATACAGGTAGATGAATCAAAAGTAGTGGCTGTAAAGCAATGGCCAACTCCAACTACGATAATTGAAATACGTAGTTTCCATGCTCTTGCTTCATTTTATAGATGGTTCATTTGAAATTTCAATTCCCTTATGGTGCCAGTGACTGATTGCATGAAAGGGAAGAATTTTATATGGACCGAGGAGGCAGAATCGTCTTTACAGTTAATTAAGGAACAGCTTACAACAACGCCAATTATAGTATTGCCAGATTTTTCTCAGGTTTTTGAGTTGCACATAGATGCCTCGGAGGGTGGTATTGGGGCAGTCCTAAGTCAAGGGGCGCATCCAGTTTCCTATTTCACTAAAAAGTTGACTGGGAGAAAGTTGTGTTATAGCACTTATGATGTTGAATTTTATGCAGTGGTCCAGGCTGTGAAACATTGGCGTCATTATTTGTTTCACAAGAAGTTTGTTTTGTTTAAATACCATGATTCGTTGAGGCATATCCGTAGTCAAGATAAAGTATCACATAAGCATGCTCGATGGATGGCTTTCTTGGAAAAGTTTACTTTTGTTGTGAAGCATAAGTCTAGAATTTAGAATCGGGTAGCGGATGCCTTGAGCAGAAGGAGTAACCTGCTTATTTCTATGATAGTTGTTGTGCCCGGGCTAGACAGTTTCATGGAACAGCTCACAACAGATCCATATTTTTTGTTATTTTACAGGACGTGCAAATTGGGAAGAGGTCATATTTTCTTGTGCATGACGGTTTCCTTTTTAAGGAAAATCAATTATGTATCCCTAATTCCAACCTCCGCCTTCAAATCATTAAGGAATTGCATGGCAAAGGGCACGTTGGAAGAGACCGTACTCTACGATTGGTGCAGTCTTCTTATTTTTTGGCCTACTATGCGCAGGGATGTTGATCGGTTTGTTAGACGTTGCAGGATCTATCAAGTTTCAAAAGGCACAACTACCAATGCGGGGCTTTATATGTCCCTACCCATTCCTCTGCACCCTTGGGTAGACATTAACATGGATTTTGTGTTGGGATTACCACGTATTCAGTGTGGTAATGATTTGATCTTTATAGTAGTGGATCGGTTTTCGAAAACAGTGCACTTTATTCCTTGCAAGAAAACAACAAATGCACTTAATGTGGCTCAGTTGTTCTTTCGGGATATTTATCGTTTTCATGGTTTGCCATCCTCTATTTTTTCTCATCGGGACACTCGTTTCTTGTGTCATTTTTGGCGCAACCTATGGAAAATGGTGAACACTCAACTTAATTTCAGTAGCGCCTACCACCCTCAAGCTGATGGGCAGACGGAGGTTATTAATTGGTCACTTGGTAATCTTTTGCGGTGTCTTTTAGGTGATCATGTGAAGTCTTGGGATCAAAAGCTATGTCAGGCTGAGTTTGCTCATAATCATGCTGTTAATCGGAGTACTTGGTTTAGCCCGTTTGAGGTGGTCTATTCTGCTAAACCCCGGGGGCCTTTTGATTTGATGTCACTTCCTGTCCCAGGTTCTGTCCCCAAAAAGGTGCAAGATTTTGTGGTGGGGTTACATGAAGTTCATAAAGCTGTGCAGGACAACTTGGCCCATACTAATTCAAAGTACAAGCAAGCTGTAGACCAAAAGCGTAGGCAAGTTGATTTTGAAGAGGGTGACTTTGTTTGGGCCATTTTGACTAAGGATCATTTTTCAGTTGGAGAGTATAATAAGTTGTCAGCCAAGAAGATTGGGACAGTGGAGATTGTGTAGAAGTTAAATTCTAATGCTTATCGTTTGAAGTTACCAAGCCACATTCGTTGTTCTGATGTTTTCAATGTCAAACATTTGCTGCCTTTTCATGGGGATTCGTTTGATGATGAGTTCACTACGGATTCAAGGTCAAATTTTGTCTACCTAGGAGGGAATGATGCAGGCCCAAGTGTAGAAGATCGAGCCATGACATTTCTGGAGGCCCATGCTCGAGCTTCCAAGGGTGATTTACGAAAACGAGCATAACTTTGGCTACGGGTCTCCGTTTTAGGCGTTCGACCAGTCAAATCAAAGCTTGAAATGAGGAGCCTGTCGTGGTGGCCTTGACTAAGTTTAGGCCTAATGGGATTTATGGACACTTTTTGTTTTTTATCGGCATTTTATGCATTTTGTTTTTGGGCTTGTGTTTGTCCAATGGCCTTTTTGTGGCCCAATTCGAATTTGTGTCTTTATTTATATCTTTCTCATGTAATTTGAATGGTCAGACTGGAATTTTGAGAATAACCTTTTCACTTCAAATTCTTTGCCCTTTGGGTTGAATTTTGGGGGTTTGGGAAGATCATCATGGGTATTCTAGAATCATTGTGATTTGTTCTTCATTATCGTATCACTCACTACATCAGATTTGTACCCATGCAAACAACCCTATACCTTAATTGCTCATTTTTCCCAATATACACTTGCCTTCTAGCCCTAACAACATAGTTTTTCACCATTTCATTCAAATTCTGCTTATCATTAATTAACTGGCCAACAAAGAGTGGATTATATGATGGGTCACCACTAGCAAAATTGTATTTTATTCTCAATCTTACATTTTTCACAACCCTTTCCATAACTGTGGAAATCATCATCACTATCAAAGTTATCATGATCAACACTGATGTTATCTTGTTCACAAAGCTAGACTTGAAGAGTGGGTACTACCAGATTCAACTCAGGCCTAGTGATGAGTGGAAAACCACCTTCAAGACTCGTGAAGGTTTGTATGAATGGTTAGTGACGCCTTTTGGTTTATCCAATGACCCCAGTATGTTTATGCGCATCATGAACCAGTTGTTTAGACCCTTTATTGGTAAATTTATGGTCGTCTATTTTGATGACGTCTATATTTATAGCCCTGATTTTAATGAGCATGTGAGGCATGTACGACATGTTTTGACCTTGCTCCGTAGGGATAACTTGTATGCAGCGGAGAAGAATTGTGTCTTCATGGTCCCTAAGGTCCTGTTTTTGGGGTATGTTGTTTCTGGTGACGACATACAGGTAGATGAATCAAAAGTAGTGGCTGTAAAGCAATGGCCAACTCCAACTACGATAACTGAAATACGTAGTTTCCATGCTCTTGCTTCATTTTATAGATGGTTCATTTGAAATTTCAATTCCCTTATGGTGCCAGTGACTGATTGCATGAAAGGGAAGAATTTTATATGGACTGAGGAGGCAGAATCGTCTTTACAGTTAATTAAGGAAAAGTTTACAACAACGCCAATTATAGTATTGCTAGATTTTTCTCAGGTTTTTGAGTTGCACATAGATGCCTCGGAGGGTGGTATTGGGGCAGTCCTAAGTCAAGGGGCGCATCCAGTTTCCTATTTCACTGAGAAGTTGACTGGGCGAAAGTTGTGTTATAGCACTTATGATGTTGAATTTTATGCAGTGGTCCAGGCTGTGAAACATTGGCGTCATTATTTGTTTCACAAGGAGTTTGTTTTGTTTAAATACCATGATTCGTTGAGTCATATCCGTAGTCAAGATAAAGTATCACATAAGCATGCTCGATGGATGGCTTTCTTGGAAAAGTTTACTTTTGTTGTGAAGCATAAGTCTAGAATTTAGAATCGGGTGGCGGATGCCTTGAGCAGAAGGAGTAACCTGCTTGTTTCTATGATAGTTGTTGTGCCCGGGCTAGACAGTCTCATGGAACAGCTCACAACTGATCCATATTTTTTGTTATTTTACAGGACGTGCAAATTGGGAAGAGGTCATATTTTCTTGTGCATGACGGTTTCCTTTTTATGGAAAATCAATTATGTATCCCTAATTCCAGCCTCCGCCTTCAAATCATTAAGGAATTGCATGGCAAAGGGCACGTTGGAAGAGACCGTACTCTACGATTGGTGCAGTCTTCTTATTTCCGTTTAAGAAACTCACGTATTGTGTATTGCAAATTGGTTTTGGCTGCGTAAAACGATGCACCGTTTCTATATACAAAACTAACATGGATATTCGAATGTCGCAACTTTACATTTGACATCCAAACTCATAATGGAACCGACAAAATATTCAAACCAACACGTCTTTCGAACGTCGACACTTTACATTTGAAATATTCAAACGCACTCTCCTTTCAAACGTCGTCACTTTGCATTTGAAAACCAAATTCATGCACAATTCGAAAGAACCAAACCATCAACACCATCCACCGATTCACCATCGTTTGCCACCGTTTCACATCCTATATAATTCCCACCATCACTCATCTTCAGGCATCATTTTCTTCATCCTTTCTCTGTCTACAACATCTACCCCACACCACCGTTTTCTGCTTCTCCCATGAATACCCACGAACGGGCGAATATCAATATAGGTTATCTTTTGTTTCCCTGTTTTTTTTAATGTTCAAAGATCTTTTCTTAAATTTCTTCATCGTCTTCAAGAGTATATGCAATTAATCAATTTCCTTTTGTGATAATTTATTCACAATAGTTAGAACGAACAGACTTCTGGCACTATCTACGAAGTCCGACCACCGCTGGAGACGGAGAGAGAGAAAGAGAGTGAGAGATATTGTTGTGCTATGCCGGTGGTTTTATGGTGGTGCCCGGTTCTGATAGTGGGTCAGCGTTCATGTTAGAGTGGGCAAATACATACACTTCCACAAATATAATTATATTTTTATATATTATATATACATATGTTAGTTTTTTATAAAATACAGAAAGTATATTATACAGGCATATAATATAAGGTTAGTTTTCTAGAAATGATGCTCCCTCTCGTCGTATTTCTCGAAGAGATTTTCTCTTGCGTTCTTGATTCTCCTTCCCGCATCCGTTATCTCCTTGCCATAGTGGCGAAGCTCGGCCACATTTTATGGGTTCATTAGGGGAAAAGCTGGAGGCGCCGGTTGGAAATTTGGGTAAAATTGAAATGGTTTGTTCATAAGATTATGGAATTCCAAATCATTAGTCCACCACTCTTCCACCGGATTTGGGAGCGGCTGTTGGGGGATTACTGGTTCGGGAATTATCGGCTCAGGGTTCATTGGCATCGCAGGATGAGCAGGCAACCTTTGATCTACTCCTCCCACGTTAATGACATAGTGGTTGGATTGGAACTTTCACCTGCAATTTCTTTTCTACTTGTTTCTCCGGTCCTTTTCGTTTTTGTTGCAACTGGCACCTTCTTCTTCCTTCTTACTTTCCAATCTAATATTCTCTTCCTCTTTTTAGGTGGTGTTTTTGGTGACGGTTGTGCTTGGAAAATCATCGGTTCGTCCATATCTGCTTGGTACCCAGTTTGATTCTCAACAGTATCGATATTTGTATGATTAACAGATATATTTTGGAAAGCGTCTGATAACCCTCTGGCGTTCATACTATTAGTCAAAAGCAAAAAAAAAAAAAAACAAACAAACAATGAACTCCGAAAATCGAATATATAATATTTAATTCGTATCACAAATTTCACAGAAGTATTTAATCAAATTCCTGACTGTTAATTTTATTTTCACAATACTTAATTAGCTTAAATCAGTGGCTCTGATACCACATTCTGTCACAACCCCCGACCCTAGCTTGGGCGGGAGCCGTGAGCATATATAAGTGGTACTAATGTTTATTAAATTATTGCAACGGAAAACTTATCAAGACTGAGTGTCAGGAAAAATACCAGTGTTTCAAAACACCAAATTTTCATTTCATAAGTTGTGGGATAAAAACCCGTATTTACATGAAGGATTTTCCATGGGATAAACCCTCGATTACAAAAACACATTTTATTCAGGTTTACATAGCTAATTATTTAAGCTGAGTGCTTCATAGCACCTTTTCTTCTCTTCACAACAAATCACCTGAAACGCGTTTTAAAAACATTTGATCAGCGAAAAATACTGGTGAGTTCATTCAGTTGTCCAAAGCACGTTGTTATAATTACAGCATTAAGGGTTTTTACATTTTTTATATCTTTCAATTACTCAATCAGTATTTGTCACTCGGTGGCAGTTCCTGTGACTATGGTCATATCACTATTGGCCCTCAATTGTCCAATAGCGAAGCTTATCAAGTAGTGTATACAAAACCCCACATACCGACAGTAATTTCAGAATAGAAAAAATTAATCACTGTAAGTACAACTAGAAAACATTTAAGGTTTTGAAAGCATTTGATAAAAAGAGAATGACTCACTTTGCAGATTTAAGGTGTCTGTAGTCGTTTGCTGGTTAAAGCCTGGTTTCCTAATTAAACACACAATGCACACGTATTAGTGTATTAACTCAATTCAGCTTTAACGATAATCACGAGATCAAAACCCACAACGAATGACAAAGTATAGCCGTATACAGACAACACTTAAACATCCGTTGGATCGGTTTCAATCGACCGGACAAAGTACCGTACCAGTGATTCGAGTTATTACTCTGATAACGGGTAGAGTTTTAGTGCTTCGGGTACAGTGGGTAGAATAGAAGAGCTTTAGAAAAAGAAAGAAAGTTGTGAGCGAGTTCGAAATATCCCATGCATATCCCTTTTATAGCTGATTCCATCTTGTCGCGTCGCGCGACCAAAATAACACAACCCCTTCGCGTAGCGCGAAGGATCTAGCTAGGGCATAGGTGGCCTTAGTCAACCAGTAGGTCTGCCACGTGGACGACACGTATCCGCTACGTGTCTTAGGCGGTTTATAAGTGCGTTACGTCACGTGACCAGGTTATGTTAACACCGTCGCGCGTAGCGCGACGTGATCAAAATCAGGAGTTCTTCGTTTTACGTGCTGGTTTTCATCGTGCGTGGTTGGAGTTTCGGTTACAAGTCATTATAGTCTTTTTCGATTGTTGTTACACCGGGTTAACATGAATGGCTCGTACATATGGAAGTGGGCGAGGCCCATTTCAATAGGTCGGAAGTTAAGTAAATGGTGGATCTTTGCAGCAGGGCTAAAATTTCTCATTAAAATCATAGAAAGGACAGGTGGGTGTGGAACGGGGCAGCGGATAGAGAGTTTTCTGTTAGTGCGGTAAAACGCCTTCTTGATAGAAACAAGGTTCATACCAACTCTTATGTGCCTGGTCAGTGTAAGTGGATTCCAAAGAAAGTGAATGTCTTTATATGGAGGGCTGAGATGAATAAAATTGCGACGTTGGTGGCATTGAAAAACAGAAGCATTAATATCGACACGAGGTGTATATTGTGCAATGATAAGGAAGAAACTATGTATCACTTGTTTACATCTTGCCTCATTCTTTCGGTACTGTGGACCCATATTTGTAACTAGTTTAAAGTCCCTCCTTTGATCATTTTTTTCATTTATAGATCTATTGGAGAGTCATGAATATGCGGGTTAAAAAGGCATTGGTAAAGAGGTGTTCAAAGGGATTGTGACGATTGGGTGTTGGAGCATTTGGAAGGAGAGAAACAAGGTGAAGGTCGAAGACAAGACCCTCAAAATTGAAGATATTATCAGCGAAATCAAGTCTTTGGGATTCTTATGGTTCAATAGTAGGTTTAAAAACAAAAAAAGGTTGCTTGGGTCAATTGGTGTTAATATGTAATTGTGTAATTTGTTGTTTATGTTGCTCTTGACCGTCTTGGTTTGAGGTTGACGTTTTTCTAATGAAGTATACCTCTAAAACCATATTATTTTTATTTAACATACAAGGAGGAAACCCCGCACTGTCAGAAAACCCTCTTTAGTCAGTAATGTAACCTACAAGGAGGAAACCCCGCACTGATCTCACACATAGGAAAACAATCTCTTTTAGCCTAAAGTCTAATGCTCATTCGCACAACAACCTAATATTGTTACAACTTTTTTTTTTAACAGCGTCTGTAACTAACCCCAATACCCGAGTGAGCCTTCCTAAGACTAGATGTCAAATGTCCATACTGATTTTGACGCTCCAGACCTGACCAAGGAACACCATCAAGGAGGAAACCCCACACTGTCAGAAAAACACTCTTGAGTCAGGTTTTGAACTTGAAACCTCTAGAGATCCAAGCCTTAACCATTACCTCCATGGCCTCATGCCATTGGACTAGAAGGCCCTTGGGTGTTACTCAGGCTACGCGGGATAGGGCGCTAGACCCATGCCACCTCAGCAGATTTTGATCAATACCCCCCCCCCCCCACAACCATACCAGAGACGCCATTAGGGGGGGGGGGGCGCTAATTTTGGCCGACCATTGCAATAGCGATATGTTTGTGTGTGAAGTCAAACAAAGAGGGTGCTATTCTGTGTGTATCTGGTAATGGGCTCCATCTCATACCATACTAGCTATTGATAAGATGCAATAGAGCCCTCTGGTTGATGTGGCGCATACGCAAGGTAATAAAGCCCCTACCACCTCCAAACCATACCCTAAATCCTTACAACTTTATATTTGTGGTTACACAACTATTATCTAATTAAGGGAACTCTACTAGTAATCAATGGTTAATCATAAAACAAATACCATCAATTAAGGTTTTGTATTTGTGATATTTCAAGAGGTTAACAAAACATACTCATCCTTTTTTTTAGAACAGCTTAAAACACTACAATATTTTTACGAGAAATTTTCGAATTTACGCTTTTAAACTGAAATTTAGATTATTATACTTAGGGATGGTTATATTTTAAACTAAAATTTAGATTATTATATTTAGGGATGGTTATAAAAGAAATGTTTTTTCGTAATGTCCCTCCTGCTCATTTGAATCCAAATCTTTCCATAAGTGGAATATTATAAGGTTATATTAAGACTTTTGTATATTGTGCCCATGCCAATCGTGATGATAGATTGCTCTTTATATTTATATATTGTGCCCAATCGTGATGGCTCTTTATATTATTTTACCCACCCGTAGTTATATTTAGACCAAATGTACTCACCCGCTGTTATATAATGTACCCACCAGCTGTTATATCTACACCAGAAATTGAGCATATTGTTACTTCCATTATTCTCAAGATCTTCAAGCTTTGTAGTTGCAGGTTTCACTAATGGCTCTCACCAATGCAGACCAGGTACTTCACACACGACTCTTCTGATCCCTAGAGTTAGATTTGGTTAGGTTCTAATAAAGTCTATCAAGTCATCTATTTTGGTTTAAAATGAGTAAAAACCAATCAAGCTAGCCAATTCAAATTACTCTTTGTCATGGGCATAATAATCCTAACACAATTATTTATGTCTAGTTGCTAGAATGTGCCCCTCCCATTTTTACTAGTTGTGCCCATTTGTCAAATCAGTCGTTATGCAACCCTTATAAAATGGCGAACCTCCGGGCCTTATAAAAGGCCGACTGTCACATGTTATGTTACATCTTATATGAGCCGTATAGCTTGTATGCTACATCTTATACAAGGTGTATAGGTTATTCTCAGTTAAATTAATAGGGGTACAATAATAGGGATTACGTTTTATCAACCCATTTATGTATCTACATGTAATAAATTACTTTTAAAGTTTAACAATTATCTATTCATTATTGCAGGTAATTTTTGAAGAAGTCTTGGGGGTACGAAAAATGATACTAAACAGACCAAAGCAACTAAACACACTCAGCTATGAGATGGTACAATACAATACAATCCAAAACAGATAATCGTGTGTATGTGTTGCTTACATGTATCATGTATTGATTATAGTTAAGAAGTATGTACGAGAAGTCGAGAGCTTATGAGGATGACCCCACGGTTAAGCTCGTTATACTGAAGGTACAAAGTTTTGTTGATACATTGTTTGTGGACACGACTCGCGGATCGAGACTTGGCTGTGACACGGCTTTCCTCCGTCGTGTGGGTCAAGTTATCAAGAAATCGGGCCAAGTCATAAGGAGTTTAACACTTGGAAATTGGGCTAGACTGATCAAGATGCAAGATAACAAGCACGTGGGCTGAATCCTCAAGGAAACACATGTTGGACTTCATGAACTGGGCCAAAGCCCAAATATTGGCGAAACACAATGTAGGTCGACGAAACTGGACTGTTTCGTCGACATCATCTCTATTTCGTCAAACATGACTCAGTTTCGCCAAGGATTAACGTGTTTCTTCAAGGTTCTGATTCGCCAAGCTGTGATTCGTCAAGACCCATTCTGATTCGTTGTGCTGTGACTATAAATACACTGTCTGTGGATAATAGAACATAGAGAACACATTGTAGAGAGCACACACACACACGAGAGTTAGAGAGAGTTTGCAAAATACATTTGTAAACGTTGAGCTTGTAACCGAACCTTTCATACGTATTAATACAGTGGTGTTAATCGGTGAATCTTGTGTGTCTTGTTTTTGCTTGTTCTATCTCGGTTTGCCTTTCCGGTTGGATTCCGCACAACCGGGTTGGTTTGTACACAAGAATTAGGCGACTAGATCCTCCCCTAGCCGGACCTACAAGTGGTATCAGAGCCTTGGCTCTTCTCCTTGTTAAAACCGAGGTGTTCTTGCTGTTTTTCGGGTTTGAAAAGTTCACTATTTTCTGGAAAAGCTTGTTAAAATCGGGTTTAATCTTGTTGTTTTGCTGTTTTGTTTTGTTAAAAACCGTGTTAAGCACATGTCTTCATGATAAATATTGGTTTTGATTAAACATTTCAAGCAAAAACGCGTTTCGGAAAGTTGTCGGGACACCGGAAAACTCATTAGTTTGCCGGAAAACTTAAATATTCTGGGTTTGTTCTTGATATCTTCATCAAAACTTCAAAGTGTTCTTCATATTTTCATAGTTTTGATCCTTGAGGATAAGGTTTGAAACTTGTTTGTGCATTGGGAAGGGTTACTGATATCACATCTTACTTGTTTGGTGAAAAGCACTGTGTACAAGCCGAAAGTAGGTTCTGTGTTGTGTCAGTAAAGAAAAAGTCTTCACCAACCCAGTTACTTTTTGGCGAAACAAGACTCTATCAATATTTTGGCGAAACAGAAAACCTTTTTCATTGAATTGACGAAACATAATTTGGGCCACCTGTTCTAATTCGTCAAAGCCCACATCCTCATTAATCCATTTCGTCAATATTGGACTCGTTGTTGGGCCTGTTTCGTAAACTATCAAGCCCAAAGCTAAAATCTGTTTCGTCGAAATCAAAAGGAATCAAATAACCATTGTATTTCGTCAAGTTTAATCTGTTTCGCCAAACATTTTGTTTCGTTGAAACACTTGTCTATTTTTAAACAGAAGGTCTCAATTTGTGATTTAACCGTTTGACTTAGGTGTGATTTTCAGGTATTCTTTTTCTTGATCAAAAAAAAAAAAAAAATGAATCCGATTTGGGGTACTCCGGTAAATACCGATATGTATTATGGTACTCCGTCTCCGGATAACGGAAAGTATAGAAACACGAGTTTATCTCCTTCGTGGGCCGAATCTTCCGCACCGAAATCTTCACAAGCTAATGCAAGTTCTACCGGTCAGTGGGCATTTGTATCAAATCAAACTCCAAGTATTCAAAGCATTCTCTTAAGCGAGAGCGAAACCGGAAGTTTGAATCGGCCTCCAAAGTTGATGCACTTAAGCGAATATCCGGGATGGACTGACAGATTTCATACATACGTCCTTGGACAAAATACCGAATTATGGTTGCGTTTCATCACAGATTTCGATCAAACAATAGAGGTTGCCGCGTCGTCTGCGGTTACGTTTGCCGATCTTACAGAAGATCAGAAGAAGGTCTATGACTTAGAGAAGAAAGCTTATGCTATTCTTACTCAGGCATTAAGCAAGGATATTTACCATCAATTTGTCAACTTC
>JARYGA010018684.1:0-33759 GCA_030545235.1 Helianthus tuberosus | reverse complement strand
GTAATCAGCGGCACCTTCAACTTCCTCATTTTGAGCAATATTGTTAACTGAAGTAGAAGCTTGAAGGTTAACAACAATTGGTCGAACCAAAGACGAGTCAACTGCATTATCACTTTTCCAATAACATTTGAGCAGCTGCAGATGCTTCATCAAAGGTTGGCAGATTAAAGGAGTCGAATAGTCCATCATAATCGAACATCCAAGGATCACCCAGAGCTCTTACAGAGTTAGTATACCTTTGAACCTTTACTTCACCCCATAACTCAATCTTTTTGGTTGTCAAATTCCACACATGAAAATTCGGAGTAGCATATCCAAGGAAGAAACCCTCGATAGCCTTGGCGCCAAACTTTCCGTGCGGGTCAATCATAGTGCATGGACCTCCAAAAGGTTCTAAGTAAGAAACGTTCGGTTTCCTTTTGTGCAATAGTTCAAAACAAGTCTTGTCATGCCTTTTGACCGTAAGAACTTTGTTTAATGTATAGCATGCAGTAGCCACAGCCTCCCCCCAGAACTGAACGGGAAGCTCCGACTCTACCAACATTGTTCTTGCAGTTTCTATTATCGTCCGATTTTTCTTCTCTGCGACACCGTTTTGTTGTGGAGTGTAGCGAGAAATGTACTCATGAATAATGTCCTTTGAATTACAAAACTAATCCATTATGCGGTTTTTGAACTCAGTGCCATTGTCGCTTCGGATCCTCTTTACTTTCAACGTGTATAGATTCTCTAGTAGAGTAAGAAGATTCTTGAGGATTTCAGGAGTCTCACTCTTGTGCGCCATAAATGATACCCAAGAAAATCTGGAATAGTCATCAGTAACTACCGAATAATAAGCATCCCCAAAGTTTGTCTTGTGTTTCATAGGTCCAAAGAGGTCCATATGAAGACGTTCAAGAGGCATGCTGACAGTGTTGACCTTCTTGATCGGGTGGGACTTATTTGTTTGCTTTCCCATCTGGCATGAAACACTGACATCTTGTAGATGAAAATTCTTCACAGGCACACCATTCACAAGATTGTTTTTCACCAAATGGTTCATTTTTCTCAAGTGAATGTGCCCCATTCGTCTGTGCCAAGAAATTGACTCCTTCTCTGTGGCTTTTGAGACAAAACAAGTGACTTGTGCAGAAGTTGTAATCGCCTGGCTCATATCAAGAATATAAAGATCATTAATCCTTGGAGCCTTCAAGAGAATCCATTCTTTTGGAATTTTAAATCGGGGCTTCAGCACGTAACAACCGGCATCATCAAAATGCACGGTGAACTTCTTATCACAGATTTGCGACACGCTCAGAAGATTATGATCAATTTGTCGCACGTAATTGATCCTATCGAAACTCACTACACCATTGGAGATCATTCCCTCTCCAGTGATGTATCCGCCTTTGTCTCCAGCAAACGCGACATAACCTCCTCTAATGTTTTTCACATCATACAGAAGTCGTAAGTTGCCAGTCATGTGCCTAGATGCTCCACTATCAACAATCCAATGACTATTAATAGTTCCTCCTGGAACACCCTGCACAATGCATTTAAGGATCAGTTGGAGTTGGGGACCCAAGTCTTAGTGGTCTTGGGTCTTCCCTGAGAATCAAGAAATGTAATTTCAATTTCTTGATGATTCTGAAACTGTAAGCCTCCCCCTGAAACCTCACCTGTCTTAGGTTTCCAAGTTTTGCGTTTACGAGATTGTGTATTATTAACAGTTTTTGAAATTTTTGGTTTTATTAGTTGAGATGAACTTGGTTCCCGTTTAACAGATTTTACATCTGGTTTCAAAGCCCTTTCGATCACCTTTATATTTTGGCGTCGTTATTTCGTTTCCTGATCTTTAACAGTTCGTTTATCTTGTTTTGGGGAAACTGGACGACGTTGAGGGTGATCCTTTTCAGGAGGGGCTCTCTCAATAAATTTTGCTTTGGGCGAGTTTGTACAATTTTTGATGATATGTCCAAACTCCCCACATTTGAAATAGGATCTCCTTTCAACGAACTTAGGAGATCCATCTGGACGACCCGATGTCGAACTTGTAGAATCTGAGGTACTTATGCCTTCATCACACCCATTTGTGTGTTGGGTGTAATTATTTTGATTATTACGTTTTAAGATTCTAACTTTTTGAACAAAATCAGTGTTTGATTTATTTTCAAAAGTTTCCACCTTGTCAGTACCTTTAGATGCTACAAATTTGACACCACTGTCCTTCTTTTTGAAACGAGCTCCTTTTGGTTCAACGTCATGACATCATAATTACATCATCATGGTGATGTCATGGTGTTGACGGTTCGTGACTCTTCGTGCTTCGCGTGTCGATCTCTAGGCCGCACGATGGAGGAATGTCGCGACGTCGGGCTTGAGCCGAACCTAACCGAGTCGAACCGAGCCGTGTCCACATAAAGTGTATCAACGGCCTATGTTATTAATTTATAATACAACTAGTATTATGCCCCCAACCGACAGCGGCGTAAAAGTCTAAAAAAGTAGCGTTAAAACGTGTTATCATACTCGTGTATTGAAGGGGCCGTTGAACTTGTGATTTACGGTCTCACTATTAAACCATATGACCCGCTCGTTGCAGCGGAAACTCGGTTAGTATCGATCTATGCAGTTAATCTCGGCGATATATCGGTGATATATCACTGATATCTCGGTTATCGGATCTCCAAAATAATATCGGTTTAAAATCTCGGTAATAATCTCGGTCCTGATAATATCGGCGATATATACCGATATATCACCGATATTTTTGTAACTGTGATATCGGTTGTCTCGCTGCTAATATCAGTTGGCCTAGTTTTGTTTTTTTTTCTTTAAAAGCCTGCCATCCAAATCAAAAGCCCATTCCATTTGCAATGTTGTTGGCCCATATTTATCATTAATCCAATGTATCGTACACCAATTACACTTATCGGCAGACAAAGAAGCTTGTAACTCAACCCTAATTTCATTGCTATCATCCATCCCACTCTCTCAGATGACTATTCCAAAGTCCAGACTCCGGTCCGCAATCGCAACAGTTCTATATATATATATATATATATATATATATATATATATATAGAGAGAGAGAGAGAGAGAGGCCGGTTATCATATAATATACCTAATTGTACAATACGTACGCTATAACCACGGCCGTCCGATCATCTCAAATATCCCCCCGTGTTTAGCTATTAAATTAATCAAATAAACATATATATATGAAACCGCCAAGTTAAAATCGTCCATTACGAAATAAAAAACCCTATTAATCAGCAAACAAAACCTCAAAATCATAACGTAAGATTCTTAATCAAAGACGTAATCGAAAATATAACAATTAATAAAAAAAACGATCGATTCCTATTCACCATATCCTTCTGCGAATTGAACTTCTGAAGAATTTGGAAATTCAGAACTGAAACAAATCGATGGACCGACTATCGAAGAAGATGATACAGGGTGAGAATCAAATAAGAATATCTGAAATACATAACAAGAGAAAAACACTTCAGACAAAAAAGAAAGGGTGTGTTTTTTATAAAGTTTGCGAATTCATATAACATTATATGCGAAAAACACTACAGGTATAATATAATATGCGAATTCATGACAATATACATGCGATTTCAATCAAAAGTTAATAATATTTGAAATTTCATATAATGTGCGAATTCATGCTTTAACACATGCGATTTCAGTAAAAAAAATTATCTTCAAATTTCTTAAAGTTTGCGAATTTGTTTACGTTTCAAATGCGATTTTGAAAAAAACACTGCAAATACTTTCAAATTTCTTTGTCCTAAAAATGCAAAAAAAAAAATTACGAATCTTAAAAATTAAAATAGAAGTATTTTATATAAAAAAAACTTAATTAATTACCGATGTGACTATAATTTGACATGTAATGATCAATTTTACAATAAATACTACTGAACTTACCACCCTACCTACATAATAAATTTACTATATTAATATAAAAAACCCAGATATAACTACCTTCCATATTAAGAAATACATAAACAAGAACAAAACGCAGACAAACAGACCAACAAAAATGGCATCTGAAGATGATGAAAAAATCAAAAACATTGCAATCAAAGAGCTATTGTCAACTCGCACGTTGACAGAACTAAGCACATATGTCACCTCTTCTCATCTGGTTCTTGATGTGCAGGGCAAAATTCTTGAACAAATCAAGAAAAATCAAGATATATGGGAACGCCTACTTCAAGAACCACCATCAAGCTTCAAGGACAGAGCTTTGGAACACATAAAGGAGCAATCTCGAGCTGATGACTTAGCCTTCTCTTTCCTGACAGATGCTCTAAACACTGTGAAGGAGAAGATGGAGTTCAGCTCTTCTCAACGTGACAAAATATTTGCTTCAAGTAACTAAATCCTATTTTTAATCCTTTTGTGGTTGTGGCTGTGTTAGACAATGACAATTATTTTATATTTTGGGTATGTATTTTGAACACATATTATGCTTACTTATAAAATATTAAATCGCATGAATGATATTGCCATCTTTGTCACAAAAAAAACAAGATAACTCAAAATCGCATGTACTAAAAGTGAAATCGCATGTAAGAATTATTATAAACTGAATCATATAAAAATCGCATGTTTATACTACTAAAATCGCATGAGAAAATGATATAAACAGATGAATATAAATCGCATGTGCTTCGTATAAAATCGCATGTACATTTAGAAAAAAACTACTCATCCTCATCATCTTCTGAAACCTCCTCCCACTGATCTTCTTCTTCAGATCCATCATCACTACTGTAATCTTCAAACTCATCTTCCTCTTCGTCATCTTCGACCTCATTGTCTTTGTCTCTGGGAATATTTTCAATCTGGACGCCCTTCATCTTCTTTTTTTGCTCTTTACCTTGTTGTTTGGTTTTCAGAATCTCGCAAGTCCGAATGTCATGCCCTTTCTCATTGCATACGCTACATGTCCTTGACCTTTTCCCTTTGCGGTTGATCATTTCTTCCTTCTTAGTTTAATCCTTTTATGCGAGCCACGACCTTTGTTTCTTATACCAGCCGGCACAAAGAAACTAGGGGGAGCATTAGTTACTGGTTGTTGATAACCAATCAACTTTGAAAATCGGTCAAATTTTGGATCAAGTTGCTTGGTTATACGACTCTGATCAACTCTCTCTTTAAGCTGCATCATTTGATCCCTCACTAAAACATGTTGATCAAGGTCGGAAATCAAATTGCTAACCAAATACTCCTCTGTGTGGATGATTTCACGAGCAATCCGTTTAGCCTTGTGTTGCACATCCTTGCCACCCACATTTAGATTGTACTTCACATTTAACTCATTCGGCACCACATCCTTTGTCCATCTCTTAATAACATATTTGTTTGGTATTTCTTTTACACCAAACATCTTGAAAAAAAAATAGATGTGTTTGCATAGCAGCCCATACTGCTCAAAACGCAAACAGCTACACTGTGCAGTTACATCATTTTCAAGATTCTTGAACCACACCTAGGAAAAACCAAAAACAAAATTATATTAAAATTAAAATCGCATGTGAAAAATAACAATTTCGCATGTCTAAAAATCATATATAAGAATAAAAGTTAAAATCGCATGAGAAACTCAAAATCGCATATTGCAAAGATCATGATCTGAATAAAAAAATAAAATCGCATGTAGGTTATCAAGAAATCGCATGTTTGAAAATATATATACTATAGTACCTCCAATAAACCATAACCATGGGCTTTAAAGTCCTTCAACAATATCCTGATCTGTGGACCCTCTATTTTGGTGTCCATCGGCAGACATTCAGAAATTGTACCATAAATCTCTACTTGCTGATCAAAGAATATAGACCTTGTGAATCTCTTAGCAGCATCTTTTTCCAAAGAAGTTTCGCTCCAATCAGCAGGCTCAGTATATCTTGAAATGTGATCATTCTTTCTATGATTAAACCTTTGGACATCCATTGCACCATCAAAATGATTCATAAACTCTACGAGGGTGAGTTGTGAATTGGCCACCTAGCAGAAAAAATGGTTCTCACTCTCTGATCTTGAAGTTGTTCTCATAAGTCCCGACATTGGCTCGTGCCGGTAAAAAGCCAGAATCCACATGGATCTCATCACAAACATATCATCAATCCATTTGTTTTCTGTGAGACCGAACTCAATCATCACCAACTTCCACTGTCTCTCAAATTCTTCGGGCTCAATGGAATCAATTCATACAATGTCGCACATCCTCCTTTAAACTCATCGTTATTGCACAACTCGTGTCCAACCTATAACAAAAAAATGCTTTTTATATCAGCCTATACCAAAAATCTATAATATAAAAAACATAACGCTAACGAAAGACAATATATCATGCTATACCTTATCTGCCACTTTTTCATTATGTGCCACATGCACAATCTGTGTCTGCTGATAGGGAAAACCTCCTCAATAGTCTGTTTCATAGCAGGGTCTTGATCGGTCACTACAACATTTGGTTGTCGACCAAATGACTTTAAGAATGAATTCAGAAGCCATTTATATGATTCAATGCTCTCCGATGCCAACAACCCAGCTCCAAGTGTTACATTTCGACAGTGATTGTCAATGCCAGTGAACGAAACAAACACCATCTTGTACCTGAACAACATATGCGAAAACACATTGAAAACATGCGAAAAAGATAGATATCACATGCGAAATCAAACAGTATAACATGCGATATACTCAAACATCACTTCTACAACATGCCTACACATGCGATATTACAAGCTCATGAAGACATATAACATGCGAAAATTAGTAAAAAAACATTACATGTTTGTCTTGAAAGTTGCATCGAACGATATCACATCACCAAATTCCATATAGTTAAGCTTGCATAAACCATCAGCCCAAAACAAACCATTTAACCGTTTGTCATCATCAACAGAATATTCAAAAGAATAATCAGCTAAATACTGTTTTTTGTCAGTCATCCTATTAATCACCATGTCAGCGTCATATTCTCCTATATAGCTGTTAATTCGCTTCCTAAAATTTTTGCAATCATCAACCGTGGCACCAACGTTCTCGAAACCACCATAACGTTTCCTCATTATATGGAAAGCTTTGACAGGACCAAGGTTTAAAGTGCCTAGTTCCCAAACTAACTCCTCCTGGACATCTGACAATTGTCTGTAAGCTGGCAACATGTGAATATCATCTTGACATACAAACTTATGATTATGGCCATCAACAAATCTCTTTACTGTATATAATCTACCATCCACAGTGCAAATCATAAGTTGAGCTTTGCATCCAGTTCTAATAGTCCCCCTGTTCCTTGTTTTGAATTGCTTTTTTGACTTCGAACGATCATCAATACATAGTGGCTTATGTCCCTCTTTAGAGCAAACAAAATACTTAGTTTTGATTATACCACCACTGTGTACTTCACCACCTTTCCGAGTAGAAAACCCCGCTAACTTAGCATATGATTGGTAAAAAGCATATGCTTGTTCAATAGAGATAAATTGCATTCCAACAACAGGTGTAGCTGATGCTTCAACCTCCGGAGTATAAACCCTTTCATCTACATGAATTAAAAATCAAAAAAAAAAAACACGTGTGAATAATCGGACTAGTTATATGCGAAATCTTAATACCAGCATAATTTCATCATAAAGAACATAACACACATGCGAATTGTATGAACAATAACATGCGAAAATGATAATTTTGATTAATCTGTTTTATATATGCGATTTATTATATCATGACATGCGAAAATGCATAAAAATAAAATCAAATGCGAATTGTAAGAATAGTAACATGCGAATTTGTGCATGTTGCTTTCATATAAAAAATATAATCACTTTAAACAAAAAAAAAGTATACGAACAATTTAGAGATGTGAATTAACATAATTACCATTAAAAAAACTCGTTTACAACACTTGTAGTTGCAATTGGATTTGGATTTGCAGGTGGTGGATTTAAAACATCCTCAATCGAAACTCTCTGATATGCAGATAAGTGAGCATGATCACCGATCGATCGAGTTTCTTCAAAATCAACATCTGTTCGTCCAATGCTGCTCTGTGGATCCATCGAAAAAAAACAATTGAATGAAACCCTAACACACAGAAGAACGAAAACTGCAATTTGAGAATTATGAAAAATTTGAAACTGATTCGAATGATAATTACCGGGATATTAGTGTAACGAACATCTCGCTGATTGAATGAAGAGACGAATTTGCCCTCGGATGATTGAATTAATTGTCTGATTTAACCTTATTAAAGAAAAACTGATTCAGGACACGTGTACGGCTCAAATTCTCGCGTATGTAATGTACGATAACCTTATTTGTACCATACTCTTAACCTATATATATATATATATATATATAGGGTGGGGTTCCTCTAAAAAGTGTGTTTTTCCTACAAAGTGTAAGAAGTGATCTTGACCATTGAATGGGTGTGTTTGATGGTTGAGATCATCTTGGTGGCATTTTGGTAATATGTGTCTTAAAAATAGGCTAATTTAATTGATTGTGGGTAGATGTGTCATTTAACTTGTTTTAAATAAGGAAATAACTATTTTGCCATAACTTCCCACCTTTCTCGCGAGTTTCTCTCTCTCTCTCTCTCTCTACATTCTCTACTCTGAAACTATTGTGTTCTACGTGTGTTCCTAACTGCTAAGACACTGGCGTGTTTGATGTGTTATTTAACTTATTTCAGAAGACGCTTGTGTGTTTTATGTGTGTTATGAAGAGCTAAAACACAGCGTTAACAATTTATCATGATTAAATTCCATGCTTTTTGTAACAGACTCATATACGAAATAAAACACAACGTATAGTATTATTTTTTTTCAAAAAGTAACTGATAAAACACAGCGTCAAGAATTTCTTCATGTTTAATCCAAAACCATGATTATTACAACAGAAAGAATTTATTCATGATTAATCTCATTCCACTCATAATGAAATAAAACACAACGCATAGTATTCAATTTTTTTTTTCAAAAACTAACTGATAAAACACAACGTCAAGAATTTCTTCATGTTTAATAAAAAACGAATGAACTGTGAATGTAAAATGGTGATCCTCTAAGTATAAAAGATAACTTCCATATTTGAATTCAAAGATGGTTTTCACTTTCCATAAAAATCTTATTTTTGGTTTAGGAGATAAAATCTTCCAAAATTAAAATAATTAAGCAATTACAATTATGCCATTTTGTATAAAATAACTAAATAACACATGTCAAATAGAGAATACTTCTTACATACATATATATATATATATATATATAAGTGGAGAACAGCGGGGAACCTACTCAAACGAACTCCGATTTGACTCATTCCAGTGTCGTTGGAACCGGCTCGTCGAACCCTAACTAAGATCTCGAACCCTAAACCCTAAATCCTAACTCCTAAAATATAAACCCTAAAGCTAAAAAATAAGGCTAAAACCTAAGCTAAACCGTAAAATCTAAACTATAAACCCTAAAAGCTAAACCCTAAAGGCTAAACCTAAAGCTAAACCCTAAAGCTAAACCATAAACCCTAAAGCTAAACCCTAAGGCTAAACCCTAAAAGCTAAACCCTAATATATTTAGGGTTTAAAAAAAAGGATAATTTGCACGGTATCCCCAACCGCGGAAGGGATCTCCCTTCCCAGGTCACTACCCGACAAAGCTTCCTGGCTGTAAATATCCTCATGCCATACTCGCTCGGGATCGAACCCAAGACCTCCACGCAATGGGAGGCCACGAGAGACTTCGCAAGGATGTCGGTGGCCACTTGAGCTAGCCCAAGTGGTTTAATATATTTAGGGTTTAGGGGTTATGATTTAGGGTTTAGGGTTAAGAGATCCTAGTTAGGGTTCGACGAGCCGGTTCCAACGCCGCTGGAATGAGTTCAATCGAAGTTCGTTTGAGTCGGTTCCCCACTTTTTTAGTGTTCCCCAATGAACCTCACACTATATATATATATATATATATATATATAGGATAAGGATTCGTTAGGAACCACCCTTTATTGCGAGAACCGCGAGAACCAGTGTGAACACATGGCAAACTTGTAATTATGTTATGTCTATTATAAAACACGCTCTGTTATCACTATCCAGTTTAGAATTCTTAGGGTTTCTTTCATCTTCTTAGGGTTTCTTTCATCTGAGCAGTTCATATACATCGACGACGTTCACGTATCTCACCGGATTTCACAGCGGGCGACAGGCGGCACGGTGTTTACGGCGGCATCCTCAACGAACAACCCACCATTTACATCGAACAACCCTAACGGTAACTCTACATCACTATATCACATCCTCTAATTCATCACGTGTCGATCCTCACACATCTGATGTTCCACTTCATACATTCTCTGATAATCCTTCTCATACATCTGATGCTAACATTGTTGGTGACATTGTTAATCAGTGGCATATGTGGTAGATGTTAAAGGGGTTGGTGTCGATGTCTCTGTCAGATACGTAGATGGGGGCGTAGATAGTAAGGGTTCTACCAAGTCGGCTGATATCGGCAAATTTCAACCTGTGTCATTTGAGGTATGTACAGTAATTATGTTAATTTGAGAATGCACATGTGCATGATTGTATTTGAGGTATGTACAATATTGATATTTATTTGAAATACATACAATATGTACAATGTTTATGTTCTAAGGTAATAATGCACGTGTGCATATGTCGTAATACATTCATATTAACTTAATCTGACAAAATTTGCATATGTGCATAACTATGCACATGTGCATTAACATGACTGATGTGTCGATCCTCACACATCTGATGTTCCACCTCATACATTCTCTGATAATCCTTCTCATACATCTGATGCTAACATTGTTGGTGACATTGTTGGTCCATCTGATGTTAATACTATTGACAGTTACAAGATTATGTTTAAAACAATTGAAAGTCGACATATTCCTCATAACTTCAAAAAATCCAGATTTTTAACTCTATATCTACATCCGACAATGTTATCCTATCTGCCAATGTTACTGTATCTAAATCTTGTGATACCACTTAGACTGGGACAACACCTACAAATATAGAACATCAATCTTCTACAAATACAGTTACAAGATTATGTCTAAAACAATTGAAAGTCGACATATTCCTCATAACTTCAAAAAATCCATATTTTTAACTCTATATCTACATCAGACAATGTTATCATATCTATCATATCTGCCAATGTTACTGTATCTGAATCTTGTGATACCACTTAGACTGGGACAACACCTACAAATACAGAACATCAACATTTGTAGTTCATACGGTTTGAGACTAAAGGTATTACATGTCTATTTTTTTAAAATTGCACTTCATTAGATGATACACACATTTGCACCATGTTAACAGTTACATTATGTTGTAAATGATACTACATTAAATTATATGCACACGTGCATTATGTTAGTTACATTATGGTTGTAGATGATACTGCATTAACATATATGCACATGTGCATTATGTTGACAGTCACATTATGTCATTATATATTAACTGATAAAGCACATGTGCATTCTATTTACAATTGAATTATTCACATGTGTATCATGTTTACAATTACATTATGTATACATCTAATGACAATCCGTAAACATCACAAAGAAATCATCATAGATAAACTTTTATCCAATTGTACATAACCATACATATGTTAAAAAATAACTACGGCCACATAGTTATCATTAATAAACATCATACAACTAACTTGTTGTTTTGTACGTATATTACATATACTTATCATACATATGTGCATCCCATCACGTAATAATTACAACGTTAAACATTTTTTATTTATTAATTACATATGAACAATTATGGCTGCTATACATTCTACGCCCGACTAGTGAATTCGAGGTATCATTTTACGTGCATCCCATCACATGGATTATGTCAATGAATTCGAGCTATCATTTTACTATTCAATATAAACAATATATCATTTACAACTTACTGTTTTAAATTTTAACATTATTATTCACATCATGCACATATGCATCAGGAATCATATTCAGTAATCATATTCTCACATATGCATCCATTATTCTTTTCTTACTACAACCTATGCAAATATGCATATTACAGTTAATGTAACTATTTGCCTTACTATATTTTTATACGCATGTGCAGGTGTCACCCAATGTAACTTAATCCATTATTATTATTTTTTTCCTAAAATAATCTATGCACATGTGTATATTACCCTTAATGTATATACTTTATTGACTATATTTTTTTATGCACATGTGCAGGTGTCACTCAATGTACCTGAACAAATAGTAAGTTGTACATGCCTCGGGTTCACCCGCAATGGATACCTTTGCCGACATGCACTCTGTATATTCCGTTACAACCAAATTGAACGAATCCTATCACACTACATCATTCCACGATGGAAACGAGATGCGCTCCCATCAGTTGTGCATAGCATATCTAACATGTACTCCTCCGACAAAAGTGAATTTGTTATCATCAACAATGAATAATAGGTCTATTCACACAATGCATGACCCCACTGAGACGCAATCTCAATTATCTACGTTTGTTATCTGCTGAAATCGAATGCATTAGAAACCGCATATTTGAAACGTTCCCTTGTGAACCTCAACCTCGATCAAACCAAAAAACTGCAAACATCACTGATATATAAAAAATAACTGCAGATTTAAGCACAAGTGTTCATCCTCCTCAAGGTATTAGAAACAAAGGGTGTGGGACCAAAAAACAACGGATCGGCCCCGGTGGTCAGAAATTAAAGATAAGCGAAAGAAGTCCGATAAGCTAAAGATTGCCACACGTTTATGCAATAAATACAACAAATATGTTTTTGACCATGATTCACGCAACTGCGAGAAAATCAAGGCTGCCAAACTTGATGCACGAGCAACTAAACATGCTGCTACCATCGCTGCCAGACTCCCTGCCCCGCCCGATTCCGGTTCCGATGATGTTGATCTCGATGACACCGATGAGTCTGATGAGCACTCTTCTTCTGATGAGTACTCTTCTTCTGATGATGACCCCGAAGACCATGTATACATGCAAGAACCTGAGCAAACTCTTAGGCGTTCGAACAGACGTCGTAAATCAACCAACCCAACTCGTGATTCTGGATTGATCTATTATCCATGACAACTTGTGATTATTGAAATTGTGACACCTGTGCCTCTGCGACCATCAAACAAATACCAAACCAATGAAATATTTTATTTCATACTTGGGATTTGTATAAATATGTGTATCTTTTGCACATATCAATTCTTGTTCGATTTCAAGCTTTAAATCGCTTTCTGGAAGGTTATACGCGCACTGATGCGCAAATATAACCAGTTTGATGCAACAAACACTCCAGAATAGTTAAATAGGCTTAACATACCTTAATTAACCTTTACATAACTTAGAAATAAGTTTTGGAGGGTTTGGTGTGGCGAAATCAAGTTTATTCGCTTACAGGGACTAATTTTGACAAACTGTGAAAGTATGCCGATTTGTACTGTAACGAACATTTCGGAACATGACCATAAGTTAAACATACCCTAAATATCCTTTACATAGCTTAGAAATAGTCTTTTAGGGGTTCGGTGTGCTAAAATAAACTTTTTGGTCATTTAGGGACTAAAAGCGTCAAAAAGTGCATAAGTTTGCATTTTCGCGCATATCTTACGTTCTGAATACATCCGGACATCCAAAACTTTATGTAATCATTAAAATATTTTATTTTAGTGATTGGCATGATAAAATTCCATTCGTCGCGTAATTTGGATCGTTTTTCGCATTCGTTCGTGTTTCGTCGTAATTAACCGAACAACGCAACCGTACGACCAAACGAACCGACATCCGAGATATTTTTGAGAATGTTTCATGTTCCCTATACTTTAACTTCATTTTAGAGCCTTGAAATGAGATTAACGGGGCTTAAACGTGTCAAAAATGCATCAAAACCATGTTTTGCACATTCAGGGACCAAAATTGACATTCTGCCATAGTTATCTTAGGAAGGGACCAAAATGAAAAATCTAAATTCCAGCTTGTTCCAGCTGTTCCCCTCATTTGCACATGGTTTCACAAAACCATGGGCACATGTGTACGGATGAGATCGAAACTCGTTTTACGATGAACGATCTTAACGGTTGTGCAAAAACTATATAAACCCCACCCCTTTGCTCTCAAACTCACATTTGATCTGATTTTCATTCTCTAAGTTGAAGTCTTGCACTTCATACCTGAGAATAAATTGGTTCAAACCTCCTTGGACCTTTTGTAAGTCCCCTTTCGTTCTTTTATGCATTTTTAGCGTGAAAGTCAAACTTTGTTTGACTTTCTGCATTGACCAGTTTATGGTCAATAAGAAGTTCGTTTGAACTTCATAACGTGAGCGTAATCACGATGGTTTTAGTCTCTTATGACTATACCTACTGATTACCACGTTATCTAGGCATAGTGGCGAGTCGTAGTTTCGGCCAAAATGCGTATTCTTGCGTATTTTGTAACCAAACTACTTTTAGGTATCAAAACCGTTTGTTTTGATACCAAACCTGTTTTCTAACTTCATTAAACATGTTTTAACATGTTTAGCTCGTCACTTTAGGTTTAGTGCTTATGTAGAGTCGTAAGTCAAGCGGTCTAAACAACCGCTTAGACTTTCGAACTAGACCCGTTTGGTCGATCTTTAGGATCCGACCAAACACATTAGGTGACCATAGTTGCATAGGGAATAACCTTCCGAGGTTATACCTTATGGTCACGTCGTTTAAGTAGTTGTATGATAGGTAGTTTATATGCCTTAGGTAAATGACCAAAATGCCCTTTTTACGCCAAAATTCATTTTAAGCATATGTAACATAATTTTTTATATCTAAACTGATTTGGCAACAATATTAGACATGTTAAGGCATGTTTTACTTATCATAGGACTAGTTAGGCGGTCCGAACGCGTTTTACGCGAACGACGCGTTAAAGTGGCGTAACCTACCTAAACGGCTCATAATGGGTCGTAAGCACTTAGGTTAGGTTTCATTTTAGTATGTAGGCTTTGTTAAACCATATTACATGAGTTCCTATACTCATTTGGTTTACGAAACGTCATTCTATCCGATCTTCCGATTTAGGTCCGTTTATTTACATAATTACCTATATTAGGTGCCGTTTAATTCCGTGATCCCTCTAGCTTTGCTTGGTTGTTATTCAAGACTTCTAAGCATCCTCAAGTGAGTACATAGAACCCTCTTTTACTGTTTTCAAATGTTTTGGGGTGAAACACATGTGCCTACTTGTTACTTTCGTGTTTTCCTTGTTTTCATATCATATACTTGCTATGTTCATTAGTACACTATTAGTACATGATTTCATTATGTTTTGCTATGTATGTTCACTTAACATGCTAGCACAATTTTTTTACGTTTTGAACTATTTCAAATCGTTGGATGTATGTGAACCATTTGTAATCATTGGATGTATGTGAACCATTTGAAATCATTGGATGTATGTGAACCATTTGTAACCATTTGATGTATGTGAACCATTTGTAATCGTTGGATTTATGTGAACCGTTTGTAACCATTTGATTTATGTGAACCATTTATAACTGTTTGAGCCATTTGGTTAGGGAAGTGATTAGGTAACGGGGCGGGTGTAATGTGTTAAAAGCATGGTGGATACGCCGCTGGTACTTCCTATATATAAGTGCTTTCAACACATTATATATCGTTGCGTTATCTAGATCACTTGGGTAAACGATTTCGAAACAATGTCACACAAGGATGTTTTCTGAATAATATAAACCATACGAGTTTTATTAACGAGTTTTTATGAGATATTTGACAATTTGTTTTAATAAAACAAACGTTTTGGAGTTAAGAATCATGGCTACGAGATTTTGCAAATTATAACCAACTTGATTTGAGTTGGTTAATTATGTCGCAATATTATACTTTTCAAAACAAGGTTTTTAAATAATTATTGCAACATGTAAAACGAGCCATGAATCTGACACTCGTATAAAACCTATGTACTCGCCGACATTTTTATGCTGACGTATTTTCACGTGTGTTTCAGGTACCATAGTTGATGATGTTTGATGATGATATTGGTGCATGCTCACATAGGAATGGACGAGGCCTTAGTGACTTAGTAACAATGAAAGTCTATTTGTCCATGTTTTGTTTCTAATTCCAATGTAAAGTAATACATTTAATTCAATAAAACGAAACTGTTTAATCTATGGTTGTGAAACAATGATTCTGTTACAACACTCCCCGACGTTTCCGCCACGTTTTGTTGTTTTACATGGTCGGGGTGTGACAGAAAAGAACTATTTATGACTAAAAATAGTTGTTTTGATTATGTTTTTGAATGAACTATTTATGCGTTTTTCATATATTTATGATTGCCATCATACTACCTTGTTATCAACTATAATGTAATTTCATTATTACCCACCTAACATACAATACCAATCTTAATGTGACAGAAAAATGCACATCTGCATACATGTTTACTGTATCGACAACAAAAATGCACATGTGCATACGTGTTTACTGTTTGACTCCACATGGTTACTAATATATGGTTACTGAAATGAAAAAAATATATCCTACATTAATGAGTATAACCATTTGTTATACTTTACATATGAATATATCCAACCATTTGTTATACTTTACATATGAATATATCCAGTTGTAATACATTACATACTAAAAAAAAAATGCACATTGTAACACTTTATGCACATGCGCATACCCAACATTTCATTTACTAAACGACATAATATATCATATATTAACAATCGGATCCATTTGTAACACATTATATATTACTAACATGCATTTAACTATTACTAACATGCATGAACAACCATCTTGTAAATTTAACCATGTCAATGCACATGTGCATAAAAACAACAACCAATACAAACTCCAAATATCAATCGCTGTCAAGCAAAAGTAACCGCATCACAATAGACCATAGTCAACCAAAATTAACCAAAATTACCGACATCACAACTACATCACAACGGCTACCCACTTGTTACCGTCAAATCACGTTAAGTCAACACGTCAAAACAAAAAAAAAACGAAAGAAAAAAAAATAATACATTCTCGTTCACCTCTATGTTACCGTAATTCAATTTAATGACCATATCTTTTTCATTGAACTTATCTACCACAAAATGTGCCAATTTCGCCGGTAGGCTGTCTGTTCTCAGCTGCAAAATACTTCCAAACCTCATGTTTTTCACTCCAACCTTCTGTTTTTTAGACAATGTGTCTAACCCCATCAAAAGTTGATTTGGTGACAAACGTGTTGTATTGATCGCCAATTGACAGCTCTAACAACTTTTTTACTTTCTACCACTCTAACAACTTTTTTTACATTTTGTCTTATCTACCGTTGTTTTAAATCTTGATGATTTTGACTTGTTTGCCCAGTGTTTTAACTCTTCTTGATGATCTGACTCCTTTCTTTGAATATGTTTATTCACGCATGATGATGCACATGTGCAAACAAAATAATATATGTTATGAAATATTCGTACATACTAATGCACATATGCATTTTAAAGTTTGATTGAATATTTTAAATAACACATACCATCGACATCATTTTTATCCACCTTATTGTCATATTAGTCATTGACTTTTGATGTTGACAACCTTCTATTCTTTATCATGCGGACTTCATTAAAACCTTTATTTGTTGTTTCCTCCTGTTTCCGTTTGCTAGTCATCCTATTAATGTCCTTTTGTACATCCTTTTGCACCCTTTGCACATCTGCATTTATAAACTTAATATGTTTATACAAATTTTACTATTAAAAAAAACAGTAATACAATGATGCACATGTGCATAAATTTAGATTTAATTACTAAACAAACAAAATAATAATTATAAATAATCAACAACTTCTAACTTTTTGTTTAACATTCACATATTCGTCTTCCGTTGCGTCGTTGCGTCTTGGCATTCATTCCCGATGACCCTTCATCTCTTGACGTTAATATAAATGTTACTTTTTTCGATTTTCTTTCCATTGGTGATCTACAACGAATATGTGCATAAACGTTAAATACCTTAATAACCTATTATGACAAATTATGCACATGTGCATAGTAACATGTTTTGTCAATCTATGCGCATGTGCATAGCTATATATCACACAACACTACCTTATTAATATATTCTAACATGAAATACACATGTGCATAACTATACATAACATCAAAATAAAACTAAATAACTTATTCAACGTCATGTGCATCAACATTAACTACCTTATTCACATGTTATTGCAAACTATGCACATGTGCATATTGACTTATTATGATAATCTATGCATATGTGCATAACTATATATCACACAAAATTACCTTTAATAACCTATTATGTTAAACCTATGATGTCAAAATATGCACATGTGCATAATAATATATCACACAATAACAAATTATCTATCATATAAAAGTATAAACGACAAATTATCTATCATATAAAAGTACAAACGAATTGTATAAACTTGCAAATGTTGTCTCGATTTATATGACAATATCTATATTACATTGCACAATATCTATGTTACACCGCAGATTCCGTAATGGCGATTCCGACGGCGATTCCTGGCTAAATTTTCGTAGTGGCTATTCTTATAATCACGTTGCCCTAATTACGAATGGACGAAGAATGTACGATCGATGATTATGTTCCTAATATAGATTATACGACTAATTTTGGATGAATTTTGGGAACTAACCTCAATTATATGACGAAATCTGAAATATTTGCTTATAAAATCTCAAATCTTCGATAAACTCTCAATCCAGCTGCTTCGATATGGTGAACTGATGATGGTGAAATGATTATGTATTTGAGACGATGATGTAATCGATTGTAATCGAAGAACTGATTCGATATGGTGAACTGATGATGGTGAAATGTTGAGAGATTCATATGTAATCAGATTTCAGAGAGGTGAGTTCGAATGTGAAAAGGTTGTATTGAATATAATTCAATTTGTGCTTGAAGTCCAATAATAGGCTGTTATTTTAAAAGTTGTTTGGGTATTTACAAAATTGCCCCCTGTTCACATTGGTTCTCGCGGTTCTCGCAATAAGGATGGTTCTCGCATGAACCCTACCCTATATATATATGCCCGCGCGTTGCCGCGGGTACTTATATTCAGTTGGTGCACGTTATGTTCGGTGACCACCTCTTTGAGGTTGCATATTGGTTTCCATATTGTTAAAGTTTCCACGTTGATTCTTCCTAACGTATCTTGCCATAGCCTCTTTCACATGCATAAAAGGTTTTAAATCAAATAGAAAGACTATATAAGTTTATAAATAAAAATAATAGTGTAAGTAATATATTATATATTTAAAATAAGTATAACACGATTTTCTAAATCCTTGAGAATATGCTCACCCTTTTTATTTCTTTTAACCATGTCTTTAGCATTACCTCAGTTGTTCAACTGATCAATATGGGTTGAGCATTTCGGCACTGTTATTGAATGGTTCTGTACTGAGTAAAATTTGGTACCAACTGTTTGCAATTTTCGGGGATCAAGACTTTGGGTCAGTACGGTACGTTACCGGTATTTTACCGACTTTTACGTTGGAATACAAACCGTACCTAGCATTTTTCGATACCGGTGCCCACATTTGACAAATTTTGAGTACCAATATCGATCTCATCCTTAATATTCGATATTCATCAGTAACCAAACCAATACCACGTGTTCAGCTGCATTAAAATTCAATTATTAATAGGTTTAAAAGTTAAAATGGCTAATTTTTTTGTAAACCAATATCACATTATCGCCAAAGGCCACTGCAAAAGGTAACATGATCAGATATTAATGTGACTAAATTAAGCCAAAAGCATTACACAACTAACAGTTAGCCCATTACATAAGTGCCAGCTATATCTAGACTACAATCATACACCCATACAATCTATATTAAAGCTGAACCATAACTCCCACGTAAGCCCATACGATTTTGAATACACAAGTAGCTAAGAACTTTAATCTCCTCCATCAGACTTGATAGCGTAACTTGTCTCCTATTAAATACCATGTCATTCTGCCTTCTCCCACTTATCGAGTCCAGTTCCAACACTAATATTAGCAAGAACTGCCATTAGTCCATCTAATTCCATTACCTCTTCCGTAGAACGTGGCCTTCTTATCCAATGCAACTGAAGAATTGTACCCCCATTCTCTCTACACATCCGATCAGCAACCATCACACTCTTGACTCTTTCCAGGCCATACAGATTTGGGAGGCAGTTTTGAATGGGGTTCTTCTACAGCGAAACTCTTGAGTCTTGACTCTATCCTTCCAGAACTGTATTGACCACCCCTCCCCCTCGACACCTTCAAACAAACCTGATACATAGTGCAATAATAAAATGAAAAGGTACTTTCACTCACCAGCTCAGCATCATCAATGAAAAAATCACCAGTATCATATTTTCTAAGTTGCCAAATGAAGTCTTTGTGGTACATACTTTTACAAAAGAAACACAGAACCATTAAAAAAACAGAACATGACTTGACACTTAAACAAAAATCACTTTAAATCCCCATTAAGTAGATAGCTTTGCTTATTCAGATCTAAACTAATTAAATCCCCATTTCTTTATTAGGATGAAGTTGATCACTAAGGGCCTGTTTGGTTGACAGGAATTCATAGGATTTCAAGGGAATTGGAATTTGAATTCCATTCCTTTGTGTGTTTGGTTGGACAAATTAGTTGAAGGAATTGGATTTCAATTCCAACAAAATCCCTCATATATAATGGAATTCAAATTCCCTCTCAATTTCAAAGGAAAGTTTAAAAAACCACAGGAATGTTTCCAAAGTTACAGAAATAACCCCTTACCCTTTCATTTTTGTCTAAAAAACAAAAAATAATAAAAAAATCAAAAAAATTCTAAAAAATCCAAAAAAATTAAAAAAATAATAAAAAATCAAAAAAATAATTAAAAAATCCAAAAAATTCTAAAAAATAAAAAAAACTCTAAAAATAATAAAAAATTCAAAAAATTATAAAAAATAAAAAAAACTCTAAAAAATAAAAAAATAATAAAAAATCTAAAAAATCCAAAAACTCTAAAAAAATGCAAAAAATAATAAAAATTCCAAAAAATTCTAAAAAATAAAAAAAACTCTAAAAAATAATAAAAAATCT
The DNA here is from genome assembly GCA_030545235.1 of Helianthus tuberosus. Taxonomy (NCBI): domain Eukaryota; kingdom Viridiplantae; phylum Streptophyta; class Magnoliopsida; order Asterales; family Asteraceae; genus Helianthus; species Helianthus tuberosus. Next base: position 12,555 of record JARYGA010018684.1, on the reverse strand, counting down.
AAAAAATCCAAAAAAACTCTAAAAATCAAAAAAATAATAAAAATCCAAAAAACTCTAAAAATTAAAAAAAAACTCTAAAAAATAATAAAAAATCCAAAAAATTCTAAAACATCCAAAAAAATTATAAAAAATAAAAAATCTAAAAAATTATAGAAAATCAAAAAAACTCTAAAAAATCAAAAAAATTATAAAAATCCAAAAAATTATAAAAAATCAAAAAAACACTAAAAAATCTTAAAAATCTAAACAAATCTAATAAATCCAAAAAATTCTAAAAACTATAAAAAATCAAAAAAATCCAAAAGACTCTAAAAATCAAAAAAATAATAAAAAATCCAAAAAATTCTAAAAAATCTAAAAAACTCTAAAAAATCAACAAAATAATAAATAATCTAAAAAAATATAAAAAATAATAAAAATAATAAAAAATCCAAAAAAATTATAAAAAACAAAAAATTCTAAAAAATCCAAAAAATAAAAAAAATCCAAAAAATTCTAAAAAATCAAAAAAAAATTCTAAAAAATTAAAAAAATTCTAAAAAATCCAAAAAATAATAAAAATCTAAAAAACCCTAAAAAATTCTAAAAACCAAAAACAATTAAAAAATAAAGAAACTAAAAAATCAAAAAAATAATAAAAATCCAAAGAATTCTAAAAAATCAAAAAATCAAAAAACATTAAAAAAATTTATTTTTTGGATTTTTTGGATTTTTTAGAATTTTTGGATTTTTTTATTATTTTTTTAATATTTTTGATTTTTTAGATTTTTTTGGATTTTTATTATTTTTTAGATTTTTTTTGAATTTTTATATTTTTTTGCATTTTTTAGAATTTTTAGAATTTTTTAGAATTTTTTTGATTTTTTTGATTTTTTAGAATTTTTTGGATTTTTTTATTATTTTATAGATAGATTTTTTTTTGATTTTTTAGAATTTTTTGGATTTTTTTATTATTTTTTAGATTTTTTTTGAATTTTTAGGATATTTTTATTTTTTTATTATTTTTTAGATTTTTTTTGAATTTTTAGAATTTTTGGATTTTTTTATTATTTTTTAGATTTTTTTATTTTTTATAATTTTTTTGGATTTTTATTATTTTTTAGATTTTTTTTTGAAAATTTAGTATTTTTTGGATTTTTTTTTATTATTTTTATAATTTTTTAGAATTTTTTGGATTTTTTATTAGTTTTTTGAATTTTTAGGATTTTTTATTATTTTTTTGAATTTTTATAATTTTTTATAATTTTTTGGATTTTTATAATTTTTTGGAATTTTTATCCAAGATAGTTGTTTTTAAAACTTTTGCCAATTGTTTATAACTAGGGGTAATTTTTTCTTTTTAGGTATTTTTAAATTCTAATTCCATTAATACATTTATCAACCAAACACATCTATGGATTTCAAAGGAATCTATCAAATTACAATTCAAACTCCAATTCCAATAGGGATTCCAATTCCAATTCCTACACATTCCGCGAACCAAACGCCCCCTAAGCATTTTAAATTTTTAAAATTTTTTCACATGGTGTGAATACCTAACATGGTTCAAATGAATATACACGTAAATTTATTTAGATGTGTCTTAAGAGCAAATAGGCTAATCCCATTAATGCTCCTTATTTTGTCAGTTAGTGCCAAAGCTACATTACATCAGAAAATTAAAACTACGAAGGAACCAATCGTAGAATAACTCTTTTGTCTCTCCGACCATGTTGCTCAGCAAACCAGTTCTGCAATTGAACTCTTTGCAGTCATATGTTTTAATATGCACCAAATAGTTTGATACATAATTGTGTGTATTACCAGTCTTTTCTTCACACTCAGTCCTGCTCCATTTATACTTTGTAGCAGCTCCTTTACAGAAACACAACTTTGTGACATCTAAATTATTAACCAAGATAATACATGTGTCCGTACCATGTCTGCTACTGAACAGTTCAGCAACACATGGTCAGCAGTCCCTTAATCAATCCCACTAAGACCCCACATAGTTGACTGGACGTTTATACCCCTGTTTTTGTCGGCATTCTCCCTTCCTCCGACCTCCAGGCCAAAAGATTCGTCTTCGGTGTTGCAATCATGTTCCAACAGAAGCCATTTGCTTTATTGTTTACATTATCCTGTCTTACCCTCTTCATCAAGAAACCAGCTATTTGGAGTCGGAAAAAAATCGATAACCAAACATTAATGAGTACATGTACTTGCTCATGCTCATGTTTGGATACACGACTATAGTTGCTTAAGACCACTGTTCGATTTGATTTTGCAACATTTCCTACTCTTATTTAGATAAACCATTTGTGTTCTACATGATGATACAAGTAACCATTTAAAACAAAGATAACAAACCTGCAGTTTATAGAGAATCCCATTGTCCGAGAAAGCACCTGCAAAAATCTGCAAGAAACGATGCCATTGTTAGATATTTTTGTTATTTTATCAATCCTTTTGTGATACAAGTCAAAAAGCCCCCCATTGTGGTCTTTTATAACATGGTCCAAATTCGAAACTAAGCATCAACTTTATTATGTAATAGTTATGAATGAACTCGGTACCGAACCGAGTACCGATACTAAAAATCCCCAAAAAATGGGTACCGGTACTCTAGATTGATCACAGAAAAAGTTAATTAATGCTCATGTTATCTCTAAATGTATTTAAGTATTTATTTACCATATATCGTCATAAGGCACCATATTATTACTATCATACACATTACCTAAAGAAGACATATGTAACATGTTTATGCACATTGCCATTGAAACTCAAATCAGTCGTTCATCATACTTATCAATTTTTACTTTAAACCAATAATAATCTCTGAAAAGGTTGTATTTCAGAATGAAAGCAAATGGAGTCCAAACGACAATATCATCTGCCACAATAACAAATAGCTGTTAACAAGAGATGCTTTTGGAATTGTTAAAATAATATGAATAATCACCTAACAAATATTATGAATAATCACTGACCGATGCTATAATAATCAACTTTCTAGCTCCCAGCCGACCCACCAATGAGAGCAAAAATTAGGCTAGGGACCATGGCTAAACACCTGGTTAACAAGTTTCTGAGCCATGGATTCATTCTTAGGTCATGAAACCCCTAAAATCAGCAATTGAAAATATCTTCAAACAAAAATCCTATTGGAAACAAATCAATCATCAATCATACAACAACAACAACATATACTTACAAGCCACCATTAACAATCTCCCAAGCCTCTGACACAATATCTTCATTAGTCACCAATCTAGGAACGTTTCCGAAACCGCTTCTCGCCTTCTATCCGTTTATCTTCTTCACGGCACTCGAATTGAAATACAGCTCTTCCTTCTCACGTACTCTGAATATGGCCATAACAATATAAGTCTGACGAGCAGAATGGAAACAACAGAGCAAATTCAATTTGCGTCTTCAATTTGCACCAGTTGAATCTTCGGTTTCAATGAAGTTTAAAGGATTCCCCTGTAGGTTTGCCGAATTGAAGGCTGGTGACGATTAAGTAGAATTTTTGTGAAGTTAAGAGGGGTTGAAGAATTGAAGGTATGAATTGAATTGTGCATTGAAGAGGGTGATTATTGAATTGCCAGTAGCGAGCAAAGGGGGAAGGAAGAGACGCAACAGGCGATAGGGTTTTGCTATGGAGGCCCTCGTGTCTAAAAACTTTAACGTGCTGTTTGTTTTTTCATGAGTTAAATGCTTGGTTGGTCCATGTGGTTTGCAAAAATTGCAGACTTGGTCTCAATGGTTTACTAATTACACGCGTGGTCCCTGTGGTTTTCAAAAATGCATTCGGTTGGTCCCTAGCCCTAACATCAGTTAAATTTCTCAGTTAAGTCCATGTTAAATGACCAAAATACCCTTGCTTATTAACTCTCTTTATAACCCACCTCCTTTCTCTCCATAAACCGCCCCCCTGTTCCTCCTTCCATCCTTTGCCGACAAACCCACCCAGTAATCACCACCATCGGAACCACCACAGTCACCACAGCCACCATCTGAACCACCACCATCATCATCTTTCTCCGCCGTCAACGCACATATCGTTGCCACCACCTTCATCAATAACCATCATCAAAACCCAACAAATAAAACCCTAAATCGGTTCTAATGTACAAATTCAACTCAAAACTCAAAACCCTAAGAGGCGATATGTACCTTAATCGACTGAAGTTGATGGCGGAGGGAGTTGCAGTGGCGGAGTTGCAGTGGTGGTGAGTGAGTTACAGTGGCGGAGATGGAGGAATTGCAGTGGCGGAGTTGCAGTGGTGGTGAGTGAGTTACAGTGGCGGAGATGAAGGGTGTAGATGACTAATTTCACCATCCCCCTGCTACCACCCACCTGTCGCCGCCCACCTGTCGCTGCCATAACCATTAACACCATCCCCCTGCTACCATCCCCCTGCTACCACCCACCTGTCGCCGCCCACCTGTCGCCGCCACTAATTTCACCATCCTCCACAACCATTAACACCACCCCCTGCTACCACCCACCTGTCGCCGCCACCTACCCAACACCGCCACCACCCCAAACGAGGCACCAATCTATCCAAACTCTGTATCAAGAACAGATAAATACAACCCATCTCCAATAAACCCCAAATCAAGATCTGGAGCTCCGAATTTGTGTCAGCAATGTGTTTTTGGGTGTTTTGAAGTGGGTTTTTTTAGAGAGAGAAAGTGTTGAGAGAGGAGAGAGGGAGTAAGGTGGTGGCGGCGGTGTGGTTAGGGGGCGGTGTTGTTAGGTGGCGGTGGCCGCAGGTGTGTGGTAGTGGTGGTAGGGTGGGTGGTGGTGAGAATAAAGAACTAGAGAGAGAGAGAGCTGAGAGAGAGAGAAAGAGAGTTAGAGAGAGGTGAGAGATTGATCTGCTTATGTATTTGTTAATAAGCAAGGGTATTTTGGTCATTTAACATGGACTTAACTGAGAAATTTAACTGATGTTAGGGCTAGGGACCAACCGAGTGCATTTTTGAAAACCACAGGGACCACGCGTGTAATTAGTAAACCATTGGGACCAAGTCTGCATTTTTGCAAACCACAGGGACCAACCAAGCATTTAACTCTTTTTTCATAGGTAAAATGTATTCAGTCTGGGACCACATCTGCAGACATCTGTAGCAAAAAAGCTGGACCAAAACTCTGCAGTCGGTAAGAAAAAGAGTGTTTGTTTTTTAACTTCTGCAACCTGCTTATTTTATCTTGTATTTATTATTTTTTTTTAAAACATGGCAACTTAACTAATTAAATAATTAAATTCATTGATAAAAGAAATAAACAGATCATTCTCGTCATTCATGTTCCACCATCTAAAAATCTTCTAGCCCTAATTTCTCTGTAACTACAAGATCTAGCATCAATGCACACCATATAAGGTTTCTGTAACTCTGTAAGTACTGAGTTGACTTAGATCTCTTCTTCCCGGTGCAAATTGGAAAACAAAGAGATCCAAATCAACAAACAGTCAAACATGGAGACGGTAACTCCATCACCATCAACCGACGACACGTCAGCAACAATGGCGGAACTGCTGCCATTAGCATCCGTTTCTCAACAACCGTACGTCTCTGAACTCCTTTCCTTCACTCTCGATCGCCTCCACAAGGAACCGGAGCTCCTTCGCGTCAATGCAGACAGAATTCGACGTCAGATGCAGGAAGTTGTCGTCAATAACTACCGCGCTTTCATTTCCGCCGCCGATGCTTTGGTTTCCATCCGCAATGAAGTCTCATCCATCGATAAACACCTCGAATCGTTGGGATATCGTTCTTCAACAGCTCCATTTCATTTATATTTCTATATTCATAGGTTTGTATATGTATTTGTTATGTCTGTGTTTTTGTGATAAGAGGTTTGAAGAGTTTAGAAGTGGAAGGTCCATGTCTGTTTGGGGAAGAGGACGCGCAGACCTTTTTAAATAAAATCTCTTCTGAAAACAAACAATATGCGCGTGGTCTGCGCCGCGCAGACAAAAGAGGCCAGAAAGCTCTTCTTAGAAAAAACAAACGGCACCTAAATAATGACCAAATTTACCCCCTCTAAAATAGCTGGCTTTATTTATACATATAACTTTAAAACTTGTACACATGGTAAAATTACCAAAAGGGTATAAAACCCAGTTTACTTAATAATGTATTATATATATATATATATATATATATATATATATATATATATATATAGGGTAGGGTTTTAGAGTGAACACTAGTTTGAGAGTGAACTGTGTGAACTAATCTGGGTCATTAGATTACATCATCTAGAGATTTTTAAACAATGGCAAGATTGTAATTATAATGTTGTAACTCCCCTTTAAAATAAATGACAGAAGGGTATTTGTGTCTTTTGTATATTGCATTTATTAAACAATATAATCAAGATCCCAAAATCTTGCTAGTTTCCGTATATACAAGATACATAGTTGTTAGTGTATACACATGTGTACTGTCTCGCTAGTATCAGTTTATACAATATACACAGCTGTTAGTTTATACACATGTGTACAGTCTCGCTAACTATCAGTTTATACAAGATACACAGCTGTTAGTTTATACACATGTGTACAGTCTTTTATACACCTGTGTATTATTCAGAAATGGTTACATATGTGTATATTAACAACATATAGTATATTAGGCAAGCACACGAGTAGATTCATATAAAAATTATGAAATTAATGAAAATGAAACATATACATGTATGCAAAAATAAATAACTTCATCACATATTAAAAAAAATTAATGCCTAAAAATAATTACAATTTCAATCTCAGAGAAATTTTTTATTGTTTATTGAAAATTATAAAAAGTGAAAAACAATGTATTATGATATCTATATATACGGATAATAAAAGAAAAACAATATTCAAGTTAAAATTAAAAAATCTATGGATAAAGAAATAATAGAGAAATAATTAAAAATGAGAGAGAGAGAGGGGGAGAGAGAGAAAGAGTTAAGATATGAGAAAATTAAGGGATTTTAATTAAACATACTTGGGTAATGTCAATCTTACATTTTTAATCTAAAAAATGATCAAGGGCCAAAATTAGTTTACTCAGTTCACTCTCAAGAAGTTGTTCACTCTTGAACCTAATCATATATATATATATATATATATATATATATAATGTAAGTATCTATAGAAAACCCACTTTAATTTAGAAAACCCGGGAAACTCTAACCTCCCGAATTAAAAAAAAATATATATATATATACACATGTTATATACATGTTTTTAAGGTATTTGGGCAAAAAAAATCAAAAAAGCGCCGAGTAGATATTTTTAAAAAAAATAAACAAGTTTTGGTGTAACACGTGTTACAAATATGTCAGATGAATGTAACACGTGTTACACCAAAACTTGTTTATTTTTTTTTAAAATATCTACTCGGCGCTTTTTTGATTTTTTTTGCCCAAATACCTTAAAAACATGTATATAACATGTGTATATTTAAAAAAAAAAAAAACATCGGGAGCTTTGAGTTTCCCGGGTTTTCTAAATTAAAGTGGGTTTTCTATACATCCTTACCCTATATATATATATATATATATATATATATATATATATATATATATATATATGATTAGGTTCAAGAGTGAACAACTTTTTGAGAGTGAACTAATCTTGACCCTTGATCATTTTTTAGATTAAAAGGGTAAGATTGACATTAGGCAAGTACTTTTAATTACAATCCCTTAATTTTCTCATCTCTTAACTCCTTCTCTCATTTTAATTATTTCCACATTATTTTAATTATAAGATATTAAAGGACTAATGTTTTTTTTAAATAAACTCTTATGTTTTTTTTTAAATTAAATAATAAACCTAATTAAATTATGTTTTTTAACATATGTGTATACATGTCAATATATACAAGACTTATACACTTGTGTATTATTACATCTTGTTCCCACAGGTAAGTATAAACCAGATTTATAAACCTGTGTATTATTCAAGTATATATATGTATACATGTCGGTATATACCAGATGTATACATTCAAGCACATAGTTTATACAGGTCGGTATATACCAGACTTATACACTTGTGTATTATTTTATATTGTTTCCACTATGCATTTTTTCATCAAACATTGATCTAATTCATATATGTATAGAGAATGTAATTAAATATTTTTAATCGTGTTCTAGATGAAACAATATTTGATAATGTTTGTATTTTTTTTTAAATTATCAAATATTAAGTTAGGTAATTTGTGAGAGAAAAAAGTATAGAGAATGTAATTGAATATTCTTTTAATTGGAAAGAGAAATCAGGAGAGAGAAAAAAAATAATTAAGTAAATGAATAAAGAAAAATACAATGATACCCTTGTGTCTATTAAAATACACTAGATTATCACCCGGGATTGCTTCCCGGGCTCGAGAAAATTACTAATATAATTATTATTTATGATTAATACAAACTTAAAAACCTACAAAATGTATGACAAATTACTAATATAATTATTATTTATGATTAATACAAACTTTCTGTTTAACACTCTACCTCCCATGTAAGCAAGATAACGCATCAGCTGCTTTGTGCTTTCGGTTTTACCAGCCCACTTTCTCCACTATACCTCCCATGTAAGCAATATCACTTCCTTACTAACCTACAAATCCCACAATCATTGCAGTGAAACTGTTCCCTCGAAGTCTAGTCACAAAGCACAAATTAAAAAAAAAAAACAGTGGATATTAGCATATTATTCGAACATTTTTAAATGTAGGTAGTTTTTACATCATCATCATAGAACTTGCAAATTCCGCAGAAGTATTCCCCCATTTTCACTCCACAGTTGGTACATATTTGAGCAACCTATCACATCAACATAAATAATAAATCATTATATAACATCAAAACATCTACACTTATCATCTAAAAAACGCCATGCAAACTTAATAATTCCCATAAAATTCTCATAACTTAACAAACCTGTTGTTCAGTATTGCAAATCGCACAAATAACCTGTGTAAACCACCAAAAAGCACAAACACATTACCTCATCCACAAAAAACAAACTATAATCCCAAAAAACATAACAATCTTGGTATTAAAAAGCGCGCCTATGCACAAAGGCCATAGCCTTTTCACTTAATGCCTCGATAAACCCAAAATAAAAAAAAAATTCAAAATAAAATAAATTCACAGTTCAAGATCTTACTTTATGTACAATTCTCGACTTCATCCTGGCTGGACTCTTGTAACGTTGTTTGACCACTGTTTGACCAAAGTCAAACAACTGTTTGCAAAAATATGATTCTTAGTGGTTCAAAAGTCTGTTTGACCAAAGTTAAAACACTGTTTGACCAAAGTTAAAATGTTGTTTGACCAAAGTCAAACTACTGTTTGGAAAAAAAGAACCATTGTTTTCTCCACAAAACACTGTTTTAACCTAACAGTGTTTTGAAACCACTGTTTAACCTAACAGTCGTTTCGAAACACTGTTTAACCCAACAGGCGTTTCGAAACACTGTTTAACCCAGCAGTGGTTTCAAACACTGTTTAACCTAACAGTGGTATAAGAACGTGAAGTAGTGATTAGTACCTGGGTTGTTTTGAAGATGTAAACAAATGAATTTCTTTTCATGAGAAGAATCTCTTTAGCCATAAAAGCTTTAAAAAATTCCCAATTAGAAAGAGAATACACGTGGAACGAAATGGCATTCTCATGGTTTTGCAAGCATTGTGAAGGGTTTCGATTGCTTATGATTCATGTTTATAAATTACCTACGTTATCACCCGGTTCATTTCTTTTTTATTTTATTTAAAGTTTTTATTAAAACAATATTTTTTTTGCAGTAGATAAGTTTCCTTGTTGATATCATGATTTCACAAATCGGTTTTAAAGTCTTCACAATAAAAAGAAACTGATTGCAAAACTAACTTTCACTAACACCGTTTGTTTGTAAAAATATACTGAATGAAAAAAATGTAACAAATATCTGAGTGGGTAAAATTTATTCACATATTTGTGAAGATATGTTTTCAATGTTCTAAGAAAAGGGAGTGTTCTTGATAGAAAAAGCCCTACCACCAAATGCTAAGTCCATTGAGCATTTGAGCCGATCATCAAGCAGCGGTCAAATGAGCTAGTAATTCAATGGGGCTTTCCCTATCAATTTAAAGGCTGAAAGTCAATCATGGTTCGGATTTGTTTAGCATATGAGTGAAAGTAAAAAGTTAATAAGCTTACAGTGATCATAATATTTTCCTGTTGATCTGGCATCAACACTTGTAACTCAAAATAAGGAGCATTATCATATAACAATGACATAAAAATGAAGGGCAGAAAATAAATTACCTTACAGGCAGTACCAAAGCCAAAACCTGTTAGAACTTTACATTTCAATTCCCCACCAACGGTCTTTGGCAATCCAATGACTCGAGCCTTCAAATTCTTACTCTTGTGAGGTATATATATTCAAAAACTCTAAACACAGAGAGAAGAATCATATTTTATAAGTATTAAAGAAATCACATACTCGTGACCCTTCTTCTGAAGCTGTGTAAAATGGTAAGTCTCGAAGACGCAACCTTATGGTTCAAATCCCACTTTCAACTTTTGATAGTGAAAAACAGTACTCCCTAATGATTCTAACAGCACAAGAACTAACTTGTGCCAATTGAATTTGATAAAAGTGTCTAATAACCCTGTTATAATCGAAACCCTAAACTTTAGATTTGTTTCAAATATCTCCCTCACAAAAACAACTACATCCATTGTAGAAACAACATTACTAGCACCCAAAAATATCCATAAAAAATGCATATTTGTCTCTTAACTTGTCTTTCTCGAATGTCTCCTAACTTGATACATATTATCCAAACAAAGTCGTAATAAAGATTTCTATCCTTTTTAGGGGCAGTGACAGTCAATATATCTTCTAATACAACTCCCCTAAGATCACTAATGCCATAACAACACATACAATTATAAAAAAAGGGTAGATGCACGGTACCCCTGACCGCCGAGGGGATCCCCCCTCCCAAGCTAGCTTACCGGATTGCTGCCTGGCGGTGAAATTACCCAGCCGAAGCTGGGCACCGGTATCCCTCAGACGCGAACCCGGGTTTGTGCCCGGACCAAAGCCCTCACCGAGATGAAGATTGCCAACTGCGCTGCAGGGCAACTTCAAAAAAAAAAAAACATACAACCAAAAGACAACACATACAATTATACAACCAAAAGACAAAGAAAAACATCCAAACATTTCATCAAACACATAAAAGGCATATATATTGTACAACCATCAGTAAACAATCAAAACCAAACAGAAACAGAGTACATGAGTAGAGATGATATCGACCTCTTGCGGAACACCAAACAAAGAAACAGTCACACAACAAAAATCAAGTTTAAATACTGTAAATGGGTCACCAACAGTACAATCCAGCAGTATAAAACTTATCAAACATTAAACCAAAACAGTAAAACTATAACCCAAATAGTGAATCTTTGAGGTGATTTACAGTCGACTTTCAATGGATTTTGAGGGTTCCTCACATCAGCAGAAGATTCAGATTCTAACATAAAACTTAACTTTAATCTCAACATAGGATGCATAAAACAGAACCAAATCTGATGAAGAATGTGCATAAAGGTTCCTCACATGTTTTGTAAACCAGGCCAGTCGACTTCAACCAAGCAAATTATGAAGGCAACCAAAACATAAACAAAGAACACTTTAAAACACACACTGAATTTCAGACCAAAACATGTCGAACCCATAGCATAAAAACGATGGGCTTACCTAGATGCTATGTTGTCAAAAGCGCAAAAAGCGATTGCCTAGGCGCTCGGGCGCAGCGAGGCACACCTATAGCGCCTGTTGGTAGCCTAGGTGCAAAAATGGGGTTTTTTTTTTAAAAAAAACGGTGCTGAGGCGCTTTGGTGCTGAGGCGTAGCGCATAAGCAGAAAACAAAAGGTGTAACGCACAAAAAAACAAAAACGTCTGCGTGCAAAAACTGATTGCCTGTAGCAGTTTGTTTTGCATCAGACTTTTTAATTGCCTGCTCCACAAGAGCACACGCCGCAATGTAGGCACCAACTGATTAACCCATCAAATAAATCCTTCAAAGTCACAATAAAACAAACTTCAAGACCCAAATCGATGATTTTAACATACCATGTCAGAAATGTAAATATACATACAATAAATGTACCTGTTTGGATTACCACCGTATTCAGTGATATTATTGCACACAAATGAGATGCATCGTGAAGCATCCTCAACCATTTCACTCATGGTAGCCTTGGGATAATTTATAAAAGGAAAGCAAATAACAGTATTACAAAAATAAAGAAAAAGTCTACTACAGGTTCTAGAAAAATATAATATTTACAATTTGATATTAAACTACCTGTTGTCTATGCATGCCACTATGACGTCTGTAACACCCCGCCCCGACTAGGGCTGACGTGTCACTGTAACAGTAATCAGAATCAAACGTCATTCCATTAAATAACTTAAAACGTTACAATAGTTTACAATAATTACACAAAAAAAAACTTTATTAATTTTATAAAAGTTCTGTGAGTCTTTCATCCCCT